>CAEGAE010070437.1:0-12474 GCA_903067095.1 Girardinus metallicus | reverse complement strand
CTAAGCTAACTCTGGGTTAACTGACCCTTAGCTAACCTAACTCTGGGTTAACTGACCCTTAGCTAACTCTGGGTTAACTGACCCTAAGCTAACCTAACTCTGGGTTAACTGACCCTAAGCTAACCTAACTCTGGGTTAAATGACCCTTAGCTAACTCTGGGTTAACTGACCCTAAGCTAACTCTGGGTTAACTGACCCTAAGCTAAGCTAACTCTGGGTTAACTGACCCTAAGCTAACTCTGGGTTAACTGACCCTAAGCTAACTCTGGGTTAACTGACCCTTAGCTAACTCTGGGTTAACTGACCCTAAGCTAACTCTGGGTTAACTGACCCTAAGCTAAGCTAACTCTGGGTTAACTGACCCTTAGCTAACTCTGGGTTAACTGACCCTTAGCTAACTCTGGGTTAACTGACCCTAAGCTTAGCTAACTCTGGGTTAACTGACCCTAAGCTAAGCTAACTCTGGGTTAACTGACCCTAAGCTAACCTAACTCTGGGTTAAATGACCCTTAGCTAACTCTGGGTTAACTGACCCTAAGCTAACTCTGGGTTAACTGACCCTAAGCTAAGCTAACTCTGGGTTAACTGACCCTAAGCTAACTCTGGGTTAACTGACCCTTAGCTAACTCTTGGTTAACTGACCCTTAGCTAACTCTGGGTTAACTGACCCTAAGCTAACTCTGGGTTAACTGACCCTTAGCTAACCTAACTCTGGGTTAACTGACCCTTAGCTAACCTAACTCTGGGTTATGTTAACCTAAGCAGTCCACTCTGATAGAACCAGAACCTGCTCCAGATGGCCTCAGCTGGTTCTGCTGCTCCTTAACTGTAGTACATCCGTGAGGACAGGTTGTCTGAGTCGGTTCGGAACCAGAATCGGTCGATGGTTCTGGCACCACCGTCCCACTGACTGGTTTGTTTGGTTGAGTCCAGGTGAGTCCAGGTAACTCTGGAGCTGTGATGAAGTATGGCTTCCCCTCACTGGCCAACGTCCGGTCCAGAGAGTCCTACGTCACGTCGTACGATCCACGCACACGCACGGCATCCTGGGTAATTGAGAGGCTAAACCCCGCCTCCCTGACTGGTCCGTCAGACAGGAAGTGCTGTGAGTTCAAAGAGGACGACAGGTGAGTAGAAGTTGTGCAGACAGGTGAGTCAGGTGGCTGGATGGAGTTTAATCTACAGTGCGTTTCATCGGCAGCGTCCACGTCTTCCACAGAGCCACGAATGCAGACTACAGGGGGAGTGGCTTCGACAGGGGTCACCTGGCGGCTGCAGCCAATCACAAGTGGAGTCAAAAGGCCATGGAGGACACCTTCTACCTGAGCAATGTGGCTCCACAGGTAAAACACACCTGACTCGGGTCACAGTCTGGATGTGTACGGGAAGGACGACGTCCTGCGGGGTCAGTGTGATCAATAATCCAATCAGTAACCAATGGGAAAGCAGCTTGGACAACAGCACAGGATTCACCTGCACAGGTGTCTGTGGTTCCACTCTCACACTGAGCAGGTTCTGACCCAGAATGAACCAATCATTTTGTCTCAGCGTCCCGTCTAATTAATTAGATTAATTAGATTCATCTAATTAATCTAATTAATTAGATGAATCTAATTAATTAGATTCGTCAGATCTAATTAATTTTCTCCACCTGCTTCTGCAGAACTCTCACCTGAACCAGAACACCTGGAACAACCTGGAGAAGCTCTGCCGCTCTCTGACCAAACACTACCTCAACGTTTACGTGTGCACGGGCCCCCTCTACCTGCCCAGGTACACTGGCCTCTACCTGTCCTTTTGCAGTTAGGGGGCGGAGCTTAGACTCCAGGTGTGATTTGTTTTTCAGGCAGGAAGACGACGGGAAGCTCTACGTCAGGTACCAGGTGATTGGACGGAACCACGTTGCCGTGCCGACTCACTTCTTCAAGGTAAGAGTGGAGCGTGTGATGATGTCATCAGGTACCCGTCTGTGTTCTGAGCCCACCTGGCGCCGATGTCCAGGTGCTGATTCTGGAGCAGGCGGACGGCCGGGGGGTGGAGCTTCGCTCCTACGTCTTACCCAACCAGCCGGTGGATGACAAGCTTCCTCTGGAGCGTTTCCTGGTTCCCATAGAAACCATCGAGCGAGCGTCGGGACTGCTGTTCGTCCCGAACATCATGAAGCGGACGAGCAGCCTGCAGGCCATCAGCGACAAGTGAACTACAGCTCCCACAATCCCCCGCTGCAGGCCGTGGGGTCGCCATGGGGACGCATCGTCATTTCCTGCAGTTTTATGTTTTTCATTAAAGGCAGCTGATTTATTGGTGATTACTTAGTGGAAGTGAAGGTGTGTAAACTGACGCCTGACTGGCCGGAGGGAAAATAACGCCCAGTCAGCTCAGCTGTGAAACTGATTTCATTTAAAACACAAAGTGAAAAAACTGTCAAATCTGCTCAATATATGCAAGATTTCAAAATAAAAGCATACAACAGTCTACTTCCTGTCCACGATTGCAGCCCATCCCACTCACAGATGGGGCGGGGCTCGTCAAACAATCCGTGTTCTGATCGGAGGTCAGACGTCGTCCATCTCGCCGCCGTCTTCCAGGTCCGAGTTAAAGATGTCCGACAGCTGGTACCTGTCCTGGCTGCAGCGCTCCTGTAGCTCCGCCCACCTGTCCAAGGACCTCAGCCGCTTCTGCAGGACAGGAACCACTCGGTGGTACAGGAAGTCGACGATCTCTAAGGTCGGAGGCGAAGGGAATGTGTAAGAAAATCCTTCCTGTCGGAGGGAACCTCTGCAAAGAACACCTGCGTTCACATCGACCCCTTCAGAGGAAAGGTGGGCCAACGGTTCCTCTACATGTCAACCACCAGCTCTTCTGAACATCTAACTCTCAGGTTTCCTCATCCCGGTGGCAAAGCACTAAAACGTCTTTACTTGGTTTGGCATCATCCACCAGAGCCTCAGCTCTCAGTTTTTAGATCGGATTTAGGATTTTTATCTGATTTAGTGTTAAATCCAGACAAGATCATTATAGAGGGCACTTACACATTCAGGGTACCGAAGGCCGTAGCCCTGAACCCGGCCTGCCGCGCCAGCTCGGCCCGAAGGCGGTTCAGGCCGCGCCAGCTCGGCCCGGAGGCGGTTCAGGCCGCGCCAGCTTAGGCTACATCGGCTTCAGGAATAGAGTCTGCAGTCCTTCCCACTCTGCTCTGTCTGACCGTTTATTTAACTGAGTTGTTACAAACCTGAGAGAAAATCTCCTCATAGCTCTGAATCAGACGGCACTGATAACTAGGACCCAGTTAGAAAGTCTATGATTGGACTTTGGAACAGAAATGTCCACATTATTCCACAGCGGCATCAGCAGAAATCAATATAGATCAGCAGAAATCAATAGGAATCAATAAAAATCAACAGGAATCAATAAAAATCAATAGGAATCAACAGGAATCAATAAAAATCAACAGGAATCAATAAAAATCAATAAAAATCAACAGGAATCAATAAAAATCAACAGGAATCAATAAAAATCAATAGGAATCAACAGGAATCAATAAAAATCAATAGGAATCAATAAAAATCAATAGGAATCAATAAAAATCAATAGGAATCAACAGGAATCAATAGGAATCAATAAAAATCAACAGGAATCAATAAAAATCAATAGGAATCAATAGGAATCAGGCCTCACTCACCTCCAAATGTCAAAGAGTGGAAATGTGGAACTTTATGTTGTTTAAGTCTGTTGAACATTCGCTGGACGCTCCATGGAGTCACATCACTGTAAGCAGTACTACAGTCAGCACCACCGACCGCCGAGACTCGGCCTCTCTAGCTGTTTGACCTTTGACCTCACCCCACAGCTGCAGCGACCTCCTCCCAGTTGATATCAGCGATGTCGTCCACCAACGTGTCGTACAACCTGAGAGAGACAGGCGGAGTCAGGCAGGCGGAGTCGGAGTCTTGTGGGCGGAGTCAGAGTCTTGTGGGCGGAGTCGGGCGGGCGGAGTCGGAGTCTTGTGGGCGGAGTCGGAGTCTTGTGGGCAGAGTCAGTATTGTGGGCGGAGTCAGAGTCTTGTGGGCGGAGTCAGAGTATTGTGGGCAGAGTCAGAGTCTTGTGGGCGGAGTCAGAGTCTTGTGGGCGGAGTCAGAGTCTTGTGGGCGGAGTCGGGCGGGCGGAGTTGGCGTCTTGTGGGCGGAGCATTTATACTGCTGATAGCTGCTTCATTCTTATGACGTCATCAGAGCTGTTTTGATTTGTGACCTCTGACCTTACGGTGACCTTACGTGCTGATGAGGCGGATTTTGGCTTCGTAACCTTCGGCCCCTCTGTTGAAGACGTTTCCGTAAAACGTCATGCGATGATCCAGGAGGAAGAACCTGCAACAGACAGAGTCCAATTACGAGGCTGACTGGACCAGAACCAGAACCAGGACTCAAAGCAAACTGACCACTTGCCGCGGCACTGGACCCAGGACCGGGTCCGGACCGCCTGGCTGATCTCCTTCCATGGAAGCCTTTGGCTCAGCTGGTTTCGGCTCAAACCGGAACCGTCGGGACCGGCCCGGCTCTCCAGCCGCTCCCTGACCGCCTGCTTCAGCCGCCGTTCCTCCTCGGCGGTCCAGACGCCGTGACCCACACCTGGAGACCGAAAGGTCAGGTGACTGGCTGGGGAGGCCAGAGAGGGCGGCGCAGGGTCAGAGGTCACATCCTACCGAGAGTGGCGAAGCGTTTCTGCAGCGAGTAGATGCTGCGATCCATCTTCTGTGAAATCAGCTTCCAGTTGTTGCCATAGAGATTATGGAACCGGATCAGCGCCGCCAGCTCCTCCTCGGAGAACCTGGTGACAGATCGTCAGAACGGGTTCTACAGCGAGCCCACCGCGGGTCCGACGGAACCGCAGGGGTCCGACGGAACCGCGGCTCACCTGCCCATGTGGTTCTTCTCATCAAACATCTTCAAGGCCCGAAGGTAGACCTGGTGACACGGCCGGGGGATTCCGTCCGCTGGAGGGGCACAAAGGGTTAAAGGTTAAGCTCCAGGCCGCCGCCCTGGTGGTCAGACGGTGGAACAGACGGCTCCTACCGATCCGCTCCATGAAGCCGTGCTGCTTCTTCAGCTTCCTGATGGCCGCCTGCTCCTCCACAAACCTCTGAGGGAACAGAAGCTTCTCCACAGAACCGATCCCGGTCAGAACCAGGAAGTCCGAAATGTTCTCCCTAATCTGCTGGTTCTCCTGCACAGAGAACCGACCCAAACGGGCTGGAACGCCTGGAGGACAACAAAGAGAAAGACTTGCAGGAGAACATAGAGAATTGGAGTCCAAAGAGCAGAACCCGTCTGGTCCAGAACCGGTACCTTGTTGTTTGAACTTCCTGAAGCGATGGAGGTCGCTTCTCAAAATCTTCTTGATCTGGTTGATGCATTTCCTCCTGATGTTGGGCAGATAGTCCTGGAGCTCCTGCACCAGGGCCCAGTCCACCCTGGAACCAGAACCAGAACCAGTTACCTCTGGAACCAAGACCAGTTACCTCTGGAACCAGCAGAACCAGTTACCTCTGGAACCAGAACCAGAACCAGTTACCTCTGGAACCAGCAGAACCAGTTACCTCTGGAACCAGGACCAGAACCAGTTACCTCTGGAACCAGCAGAACCAGTTACCTCTGGAACCAGAACCAGTTACCCCTGGAACCAGAACCAGAACCAGTTACCCCTGGAACCAGAACCAGAACCAGTTACCTCTGGAACCAGGACCAGAACCAGTTACCTCTGGAACCAGAACCAGGACCAGAACCAGTTACCTCTGGAACCAGCAGAACCAGTTACCTCTGGAACCAGAACCAGAACCAGTTACCTCTGGAACCAGCAGAACCAGTTACCTCTGGAACCAGAACCAGAACCAGAACCAGTTACCTCTGGAACCAGAACCAGTTACCTCTGGAACCAGGACCAGAACCAGTTACCTCTGGAACCAGCAGCAGAACCAGTTACCTCTGGAACCAGCAGAACCAGTTACCTCTGGAACCAGCAGAACCAGTTATCTCTGGAACCAGCAGAACCAGTTACCTCTGGAACCAGAACCAGAACCAGTTACCTCTGGAACCAAGACCAGTTACCTCTGGAACCAGCAGAACCAGTTACCTCTGGAACCAGAACCAGAACCAGTTACCTCTGGAACCAGCAGAACCAGTTACCTCTGGAACCAAGACCAGAACCAGTTACCTCTGGAACCAAGACCAGTTACCTCTGGAACCAGCAGAACCAGTTACCTCTGGAACCAGAACCAGTTACCTCTGGAACCAGAACCAGTTACCTCTGGAACCAGAACCAGAACCAGTTACCTCTGGAACCAGCAGAACCAGTTACCTCTGTAACCAGGACCAGTTGCTTCCAGTCTTTGGACCAGAGCTGGAACGCTGAGCAGAACCGATGTTGGTGAAGCCCGACCCAGAACCTGCTCTGTCTGGTGTAGTTGGACCAGAACCGGCCCTGCGTTAATAGAGAAGAAGAAGAAGCGCTGATACTCACTCTTCTTCTGGGGTGCTGCTCAGATCTCCTCGCTCCGTTTTCTTCTTCTGTGGTTTTGCCTTCTTCTTCTTCGTGTCTTCCTGAGTTGAGCCCGTCCCGCCGCTCTTCTTCTTCTTCTTCTTCTTCTCTTTATTCTTGATGAGGTTCGTTGGCTCAGCTCCTAGAGCTTCCTCTTGGCCTGGAAAGATTGTTGCCATGGCGATGCACACCCGGTCTTCATCTTCCTGCTGTGATGTCATCTCTTCCATCTTCTTCTTCTTCTTCTTCTTCTTTGTCTTGTGGTCATGTGTTGGTCCATCAGGAGGAAGGCAGATGATTTCTTCTTCTCTGCCTTCTGTCTTCTTCTTCTTCTTCTTCTTCTGAGTGTTGAGGTCAACAGCAGCAGGAAGTTCCTCCCCAAGTCTCTTCTTCTTCTTCTTCTTCCTATCTTCTTCCTGAATCAGTTCAGCAATGGGAGGAAGGACGATCTCCTCTTCCTCACCCGTGACTCTTTTCTTCTTCTTTGCCTTCGTCTGGAGCTGCTCCTCTTCCTCATGAGGGTTGAGGCTGACTGGAGCCAGATGTTCCAGCTGACCTCCTGACCTCCTCCTCTTCACTCCATCCGCACGATGAAGGCTCAGCTCCTCCTTCTCCTCGCTTCTCCTCTGGGATTGACCTGGCGCCGCCATGATGCCTGGGAGCAAAGGTCACAAGATCAGCGCCAGAACCGGCGGTACCACCCAGAACCAAGCAGTCTGGGGTACCACTGAGCCCGATCCAGTTCCGGTCCGATCTCCTCTAAGGACTTCCTGATAATTTGCTCGGGTTTTAGCCTCACCGAACTTCAGTTCACCCCGTGTTCTGGTGGTTCGGAACCCAGTTGATGGAGCAGGATGTGACGTTTGAAGCCTCGTATTCGGCCGAATCACGTGACTGATACAGGACCTGGTTCTGCTGCCGTTTCACATATTCTTGATTTAGGATCTTATTGCGTTTGCAGTTTATTTGTGACGGACCCAATTTTTCCTTGACTGACAACATTTTGATTTCTCATAATAAATATTTTCACACAGTAATAATAAACCACACAGTGGATCCGGTGTTGTAACTTCTAATGTTTTAAAAGGATCCGGGTCCAAATGAACTTTAAGCCTCAGCTGAGCTCTGCAGAAAGGCAGCGATACTAACCAGCCGATCATTTTAAAATGCAAACATGAGACAGAAAACATCCGCTGGAATATTGGGAAGGAGACGAAATGTTTTATCTCAACTTCTGAAAACCTGCTGAAAGCACCGAAACACGAGCAGTTAGTTTTTATGTTTAAGTAATAAATGTGATTCTCTCCATTTGTGTCCAGTTTTCTTATCCAAAGGCTTCATGTTGTTTCCAAATTGCTTATTTTATCCACAATATGTCGCAGTAGAAAAACGAAGCATCGAACCTTCGGTGCTTCATGAAGCTTCATCTCGACATCACAACTGACCGTAAATTTCTGGCTAAAACCGGGTTCAAGCGGACCGGAACCAGAACAACAGAACCGGGTCCGTGTTACCAGTTGATCACCCATCGACGATACGAACTTGGAATAAGTCAAAGGCCATAAACTCAAACTTTAATCTTACCGACTGAAAACACTCCGCTCCACGCTGCTGCGGCTTGTTTACTTCCTGAATGAGCTCAGCGCATGCGCGGAAAGCCTTTAAGCGTCATGACGTTCGGCGGCGACATTTTTAATCAGTTTCCGTCAACGGTGGAAACAAAACCTCTGAATGCCAGAAGTTTAATACATCTGTATTGGAGGTTTGGTTAAAACATGAATTATCCCTAATTTGTCACAGATTATCATGTAAATCAGTTAATATTTGATTCATCTGTCCAGATTATGTTCACCCCGGTATTAAAGTCTCCTCAGAGGATTTTAACATCAAGAAACGAGGGAAGATGTATTCGTATTTTCTGCTACGTTTAAAAAGAACTGCTTATTTTTTTTATGATTATAGTCACTGATAATTAAAGAATGAGATCAACCAGTCAGAGTTTAATCCAGCAGCTTGTCCTCTTAGTGTCCCTTAATTCTCTCTTAAACAGCTTCACCTGACTTGTTACCACAGATAACACAAACCAGCAGCTTCTCGTATGGAGTGAAAATAGTCTCAAAATTCCCGTGTGTGTGTAACACTGGATTTGTAACTCGTGTAAGGATCTTTGTGTGTAACTTTCGATAGTTGTATCTGTGAAACATGATTTGTAAACCGTAGAAAGAACATTTGTGTGTAACTCTGGGTCAGGCCCGGCGGCATGGGCGGGCGCCCACAGAATCAGCCGTGCCCCCCACCCTGAGTTGAGTAAAGCTGTTGGATGCTGGTAATGTTAGCTAAAAGATGACTAATACCAATACAGCACGTTAAGCTTGCTAACAAGTAGCCTATAGGCTACTGGTAGTGTTATCTATGTTCAGCTACGTTTTGCCCACCGCCGTTAAATTTAATTTAATGTTTAAATTACAGCCTCATGATTTACAAATGATTTACAAATCATGAGCAGTACAGATGAGACTAGGTGGTCTGAGAGATGACCACTGGGTGGTCTGCCCTCTGAAGTAAGTAAGTTAAACCTGCAGGCTTTGCTCTCCGATTATAATGAGACATGGAGTAATTATAAATAATTTCATATTACGGTTTCTATGTCTGGTAGTTTGATACTCTGCCCTCCTCAAAATTTTCTGTTGGCGAGGGCTAATGTTAATGTGAGCTAAGGTTTGAATTCGTGATTATCAGATTTGTGAGGTTGTAATTTAAACATTTGTGTGTAAAAATTTAATGTTTGTAGAGACTGTAATTGTGTATGTGTACTTTTATTTTGTATTCATAATTTCTTCATATTTGTGACCACATATTTACAAGTACCCAGAGTTACACACAAATGTTCTTTTTACGGTTTACAAATCATGTTTCACAGATACAACTATCCAAAGTTACACACAAAGATGCTTACACGAGTTACAAATCCAGTGTTACACACACACAGATACTTTTACACACGCACAGATATTTGAGACTATTTTCACTCCATACTTCTGAAGCATGGGTTTCCTGAATAAAATAATAATTTTCACTTTTGTTACGGCAGTATAAAAATACAGCTTTTCTTTTGGGTTGGTTCTTGGCATCAACAGAACCAACCAAAAGTTGGTTCTGTTGATGCCAAAACCAAAAACTATTGCTCAGCTTGACAAGCTAACAACTAACTGGTCATTATTAAAGTACCGTCCCGGTTCCGCCATTCAGCTAGAAAGAAAGGATCAGCTCCTCTATCTTGGGTAGAGGGAAGACTGTAACTCAATTCTGTTTCCGATCGGAGAACCTTCTTGGCCAGAGATTGCTGGAGACGGACAATAGGCTGCAGCTGAAACTCATCCCAGGGCAGACCGGGCTTTGGGCAGATTGGGGTTTGGGCAGATTGGGGTTTGGGCAGATTGGGGTTTGGGCAGACCAGGCTTTGGGCAGACCGGGGTTTGGGAAGACCGGGGTTTGGGCAGACCGGGGTTTGGGAAGACCGGGGTTTGGGCAGATCGGGCTTTGGGCAGACCAGGCTTTGGGCAGACCGGGCTTTGGGCAGACCGGGCTTTGGGAAGACCGGGGTTTGGGCAGATCGGGCTTTGGGCAGACCAGGCTTTGGGCAGATTGGGCTTTGGGCAGACCAGGCTTTGGGCAGATTGGGCTTTGGGCAGACCAGGCTTTGGGCAGACCGGGGTTTGGGAAGACCGGGGTTTGGGCAGACCGGGGTTTGGGCAGACCGGGGTTTGGGAAGACTGCTTACTCAAATCCTGGATAGGCAGCCTACTGGAGTAACCTGGTCTACCACTCCTGCTCTACCTTGGGCTGTGTCTGGGTACCCTAATGTGGAGAACCTTCATCAGTAAGTGTATAACCTGCTGAGAGTCTATAAAACAAAAACACAGTTTATTAACAAAGTGTTAATTTTAATCATTGGAACATTTCTACAAACATGGAGAAAGCATTGCTCTTCTTTTACTACAGTACCCATAATCTTGTGCTGCGGTTTTGCAGCAGGACAGCTAGAAGCTGTAAGGAGCCCGTCCTGAACTAGGAGAGATATGATCTCGGTATTAGTGGTTTCATTTGCTGACTCGACAGGTGTTCTACCTTCCTGAGGACCTCCAGGTTCTGGTTCCAGCAGGACACTCAGAGGAACATGGGGAGTCCTGTGATGATCTCAGTCTTCAGGGGTCCAGGTGCCCACAGCAACTACCTTCAGTCAGTTGGTGACATCTGAAGATCCGGACGCACAGGAGACCCCGGATGATGGTCATAGATGATGGTGAGAGCAGCCAGGTAGCTCCTAGTCCTGCTCTTCTTCACTGCCTGTCAGCAGCATTGATGCTCATCAATCCTACTGGACTGGACTTTCTGAACCAGACTGAAGAAGTTCTCCTGATCTTCAGGAACTGGACTGGCAGCATCGTCCAGGTGAGGGAGAGAGCACCTCTGGTCTTCCAGACTGCATGCATACAAATGGTCAAAAACCAGTACAGACTCTAATCCCTTAAAGGTTCTGATTACTGGGTGTACTGGTTTCTGTCACACTGACCTGAGACTCTGTACCAGAATACACCTGTCACCTGTTATGTAGACGGTACCTGGGAGTGGATCAGCATGTGGTAGAAGTCCGAGTGTCAGTCATTCAAAACCTTTTAAACACATTTTACATTTCTGACCCCAAAATGAGTCTTAAAAGACTCCCAGTTTATGGTCCCCAGCAAGGAGGCGGGGCTTAGTCCCAGGCTGACATCATGGTTTCTATGGAAACCAGAGAGAGGCTGGCTAGGGCTGCGCGCACACACACACACACACACACACACACACACTGCTCTACTGAGCCGCTGCTGGCCGGGTCTCACACTCAGAACCAGGCAGGGTAATGGACCAGAACCAGAACCAGGGTTCAGACAGAACTTCAAGCTTTTATTCTCTGCAGTGTCAGACAAAAATGTCTTTTGTTTCAGAGACAGAGGACAGACAGAGGACAGCTGCAGGTCCTTATCTCTGCTGGAATGTTGATTGTCTCTGAGGGACGAAGATAAAGAGACACAAATAGATCCTGGAGGACGGACAGAGACCGAGGCTGAGACTGTCAAGCAAAGAAGCTCCGAGTTATTTTAACCATGTTGAGCTCAGATTAAACCGATTTCTTTCCTTCAGAAATGATCAACATCCTGCCTTAATCTATAATCTATAATCTATAATCTAATCCATGATGAGGATCCATTTGCTGGTTCTGCCTCTCATAGCTGTTTGGGTCGTGCTGAGACGTTTCTGTAGTCATGATGCGACAGGACAGACCGGACCGTCACTTTAACCGAAGCTCCACCTGGTCTGCGTTCTGATTGGCCGATTCCTTCCTGGAGGCGGAGCATCAGCTGGCATGACCCGGACCGGACTGACCCGGACCGCACTGACCCAGACCGGACCGGACTGACCCGGATAGGACCGGACTGACCCAGACCGGACCGGACTGACCCGGATCGGACTGACCCGGACCGGACTGACCCGGACCGGACTGACCCGGACCGCACTGACCCAGACCGGATCGGACTGACCCGGATAGGACCGGACTGACCCAGACCGGACCGGACTGACCCAGACCGGACCGTACTGACCCGGATCGGACTGACCCGGACCGCACTGACCCGGACTGCACTGACCCGGACTGCACTGACCCGGACCGAACCAGACTGACCCGGACCGAACCAGACTGACCCGGATAGGACCGGACTGACCCAGACCGGACCGGACTGACCCGGACCGGACTGACCCGGACCGCACTGACCCAGATCGGATCGGACTGACCCGGATAGGACCGGACTGACCCAGACCGGACCGGACTGACCCGGACCGCACTGACCCGGACTGCACTGACCCGGACTGCACTGACCCGGACCGAACCAGACTGACCCG
>CAEGAE010070427.1:0-16969 GCA_903067095.1 Girardinus metallicus | reverse complement strand
ATAGATAGATAGATAGATAGATAGATAGATAGATAGATAGATAGATAGATAGATAGATAGATAGATAGATAGATAGACATGTTATCAATCAATCAAATTTACTTGTACAGCAAACTTCAGCAACAAGCTGAAGTAAAGTGCTTTATATCATAAAAACAAAAAAATAAAATTCCATACAAACATCCTACAGTCAACAATTGAGAAAGCTGTAACAAATGTTACATTTTGATTGGTTCGATCATCAAAATCACCAATACGCATCAAATATGTTGGTCAATATTCCATTTTCTACGGTTCAAAGGCAACTCGAAACAGAGTTTAGACTAATTTAAAACCCTGAAACCCTGAGTTAAAGGAACTCAGGGTTTCAGCTGTTTTGTAGTTTTCTGGAAGTTTGTTCCAGAGTTGTGGCATAGAAGTTGAATGCTGTTTCTCCATGTTTGGTTGTGGGGATGCAGAGCAGACCAGAACCAGAAGACCTGAGTGGTCTGGAAGGTTGATACAACAACAAATCTTTAATGTGTTGTGATGCTGAGTTGTTCGGTGATTTACAAACTAACAGAAGTATTTTAAAGTCTATTCTCTGAGGTACAGGGAGTCAGTGTAAGGACTTTAGGTGATGTGCTCTATCTTCTTGGTTTTAGTGAGAATATTGCCAAATCATACTTATTTCTGGCCTTTCACATCTTTGTGGATGTCATCCCTGTCTACAACAAGCTTTCAGCTGCCCTAATACATGTTCAGCATATGTAGGTTCCTCCTTAGACATTTTTTCTTTCCTCTGTGGTCTTCATTCAGCAAGGCTGAACTCACTGGGTCACGCATGGCTGCTTGTGGTTAGAAGGCAACCTCCCCAGGAGACTGAAGCGGGCTTGTTTTGCCCCCGCAACCCTAATGTGTAGACACATTTTCTCCGAGCCCAAAAGTGGCGTGCCAGTGGCCCTTGCTGTATCTGATGACCCCAAGATCACCTCTGCTGCTCCGTGATGTATTTCATTTCCCATGTCTCTTGGCTGTCTGACAAACACAGGTTATTCGCACATGTTGCTGCTGTTGTTCCTAATCCATTACACAGCTCACATGTCCAGGTCTGCCAGTAGCTGCTCTCTAAACAAGCAGAAAAGACATAGCTGTGCTGCTGCTGCCAAAAGCCTTTGAACAAAATTACTTCCTCTCACACGCCACGGCTTTAATTATGTGTTGGAGAACATAAAACAGGTCGGACAATTTGTAGTGGGAAATCATATTTCCATTGAAAGGGGTTCAGGATCTAACCAATGATTTATAAGAGGAATGTCATAATTATTTTTCTACACCAGGCCAAGTATCGGGTTTCAGCTAATGGGTGTCGAGCTGAAAGCACTAATTAGGTTTTGTAGTCGACTGACACCAGAAGAGAAAGAGAAGGTGCCACAATAAATAAGTTCTCACAGTGTAACTCAAAGCCTGTAATTTGAGTCCATGCTTCTGTATTGGGTTGTGGGAATTATAAACATCTCAACAAAATGCAGATAAGTAATTGTGAGGTGTCTCACTATGACAGGGCTTCTAAGAAGTATGATTACTGGAATAAGGCTGGAAGAAACAAAAGAGTTCTGCTTCATACATATTTATGAAAACAAAACAGCAGTTCCACACTGCTGTAACATTGAAAAAGCAACCGCTTAGTTATAAACTTAAGAACAATTTTTAAACATGTGAGCTAAATCTGAAAATTAAGCATCTGATTTAAATGCATGCTTGTTTTTCAGAAATACTGGCTAGATTTTTTAGAAAAATTAAGACCATCTATAAAGATGGATTGCTCATACTTGTCCAAACATGACATAAATCACCAACTAACTTGCAGGCAAGTGTTGTTTTTCTTCTTGGCGCCTGACATAAAAAGCTGTAAAATTATGTAAACATAGACTGTTACGTTTTTGTGTCTTCCAGGAGCAAACAAAAAACAGTCTGGTAGCTCGAGTGCATGACCTCCAACGTTTGGAATTTTCCATCTCTTCCTTTTGAAAAGACCTAAACAAGACAATTAGAGAGCAGATCACATGAACTCCTGACTCATGGCTGCGCACCAATGGCTGCATGTAGGCAAACCTTCGCAAACAATTCATTTTGGCATCCGACAATGCCAGGAAGTGCTAGTCAGGTGCTCTCATCAAGCTGTCATCTTGTGAAACACACTCAACAAGGAGTCTCTCTCTGCAACTCACACAAACACACATCCAAATGGCACCTTCCTGCAAACAAACAACACGTGCCAATTGGACATGGCATGGGCTGCTCTGTCCCTCCTCTGACTCTGATGGTTTGCGTCCCTCGTGCATTACTGCTCTCCTCTGGCTGAGCAAACCAGTTGGACAATTTATGGCATCTGATAGTTCCTGAATCTGAAGCAACAACTTTCAACTTTCAAAAATTTTTTATTTTTTTTTTTTAAATCATGCCAAAATAAACTCACAATAAAACACATATACTACAAAGTCACTTTCCATACAGGCCTAAGTTTGTGTTGGTTTACTTAGCCACACAATTAGTTTCTTTTTTTTTAACAAAAGCAATGTTTAAGAAACAAATATTTGTAAAATAACGTCTGCAGAATTCAGTTGTAATATCACAGTTGCATGTTTAAGTATCTCCATCTTTTCAAAAAAAGGTCGATTTCCTATAATTATTATGTAATAAGGAGATTATTTTAAATGGATTAATTTACTTTTTTTGTTTATTTTTACACTTTGGTGCATACAACCAGCCCCCTTTTGGAGGCTTTGCAGGCATGTCACACTGGAAGAAGACCCAAGGGTGACCCAGAGGTCAGTGGAAAGACCAGATATTAATTCTGACCAGATTATGTGTTGGGATGATTTGTGAAAAATTAATCAGTCCATGCTGTTTCTCAATACTCTTGTTTTTTTGTTTTTTTTAAATTAAGAAAATCTGAACAGAATTCAGATTTTCTTATTTGAACTGGAAATGTTAAGAATTTTGCAGTAAAATCCTTTTTGTCAGACAAAGATTAAACTAACATAAAAAAAAAAAACAACCTGTGAGGCTTGAAACAGGACAAAAATCACGACAATGCAGTAGGTGTGACCAACTCACAACTTCTTGTCCACTACACATGCACACAGCTATCCACTCAAATCTTTTTTCTGCAAACATGGAAGCGGTCTCAACAACAAGCTTGATGAGATGGGAGTGTTGGAGGAGAAATGAGTTATATACGTGCAAATTCGTACACCAACACACACTCCCACGCACAGCACTGGCCTGTTTCAGTCACAGAGCAGATTCCCTGGCCCCTGTCATTCATTAGTTTACAAAAGCTGTGTGAGGCAGACATTAGGTCAGCGCGCAGCTTTGAAGACTGAAACACACATGCAGTGTATTACAAGGTAGAGAGCGTCAGCGCCTCGGACCAAGACAGAATACTTATTAACCTGGTCAATGAGTGCTGGTATTGTGTCTCTCTTGCACCTCCCTGATGAGCAGGAGCAGCACCAGACAAAGATGTTGGGTGTGTGTCGAGGCTAGACAGGTCAAAACTCTTCCAGCACCCGCCGGAATAATATCTCCCCAATACTGTGAGAACGCATTGCTGCGCTGCAGACTGCGCAAATATGACCCCTGAGCTCAAACATTTCATGTAACAATTCACAGTTATTCTCAGAAAGCTGTACAACATGCAAGAACTTGTAAGCTTTAGGTGCACAAACACACACAGGTACGCCCACACACTCTGGCTGCGGCTGCTGAGTCAGTGTATGTGTTTGCTGGTGTATGAAATAAGGGGAGTACCTTTCATTTCCTCCCTCTGGTTCCTACCAGAGCAGTGTGGACGCCTCCTTTTTGGCTTTTTTTCACCACGTCATGCCTGTGACTCGCTGCTGAGAGAGCAAACAGGAAGGATTTTAATTGCAGTGAAACACACAGACAAATATATATTTGGGGTGAAAAAAAAGATTTCAGACTGGTTTAAAAAAGCAATTTATAAAAGGTGTAACTAGTGCAAAAGTGTTCACTAATAATTATCAATACATGCAGTGCTTTGCAAAAAGTGTTACCGTTGGAACCTTCTTTAAAAAATTGTCTTTTTTGCCAAAAGTGACTTTTTTTTTTTACTTAAATCGTCTTTTGGCAAAAATGACTTATGATATTATTTTAGGAAGGTGACAACATTTTGTCATGTTACAGCCACAAGCACACAGCAAAAACACAAAATTTTACCAAATATTTCTGGTTTAATTCCTAGACCAAATATCTTAGTATACTTGAAATAAAATAAAACAAACTTATAAGTAACTTTTAAGCCAGAAAAAAGGGCTTGTTTTAATGGGCTCTATAAATGCAGTGAGAGCTACCTTGGAATAGTTCAGGTCAAAGCATTCTCATGAACTACAATGGTCCAGTCAAAACCTAAATCCAACTGAGAATGTGTGGCAAGACATGGATAGTGATGTTCTTAGTTACTTTTCACTTAAGCAGACAGAACTTGCAAAACTTGAAAATGTTGGCAGATAGAGAACCCAAGGTTTCACAAGGGCTATGATTGTAGTGAAAGGTAGTTCTAGAAAGTTAAAAGGCTGAACATACCACACTTCCTTCCACTTCTTAATCAATCACTTCTTTGTGTTGATCTATCCGATAAAATCCATTATGTGGTCAGGATTTGACAAGATTTGGAACCGTTCAAAGGGTGTGAATGTTTTTTTTCAGGGTAATGCAAAGGGCACTGTGTGTGTAGTAAATGTAAAAGTAATCCCATGTTTGCACACAAGCACAAGCACATTTGGACAAACATAACAAGTTAGATGTTTGAATGTATTTTTTTGACTGCAAAAGCAGCCAAGCCAAAAAAGTCAACACTCATTCGCTGTTAAAGCCCCAGTGAAAAGAGTGCAAAGGTTTGATGGAGAGGTGCGACCACTGGTGCGGCTGAGACATGTAAGTTGGACAAGATGGTGGATGGATGACAGGGAAAAAGACGGACAAAGTAGAAGAGGGAGAAAGTAAGATGCCATCGAGTCGGTCAGTTGCCGTCACTCAGCTCCGTCTTCACCTGGTAACTTTTCTGTCACCTCATGCCATCACCTTGTCACCCCACGTCCGTGCCACCCTGTCACCTTTCCCCTTAGCAACTGAGACTGTCAACCTGCTGTCATGCAACCGGGTTCACCCCTGACCCGTGTATCTCCCCTACATGCTGTAGCAAAACAGAGCTGAGGCAGAGGAGGGAGGGCAGTTGCGTCCGGACATGCCTCTCGCCCTAGATCACAAGCTGTAGAGGTGAATGCTGCAGGGGCCACGGATTTATGAGGATGTGTAATATTGTGGGTACTCTCCCTTCACCCCAACCCCTTAAGTTCTGCTGCTAATACACGCATAGGATGTCCGGTTGGGTCATATGGATACACAAATACGCAGACTCACATGTAAATGCCATTAAAACTGAAATTGCAGAGGCCTCTTTTCTTGGAAAAGAACTGTCGCCTTTGTGTGTTTGCGTGTGCCTGCCTGCGTGTGTGGGAGCTTTTAAATGTAAGCCATGTATGCTTTACAGTCATTAAATTACAAAGGCTGACTCACAATTACTTCATAAAAATGTAAAGAACTCACTCTGTGTGTGATGCAGAAGGAAAATCTGCTAAAAAACTAAAGGAAAAGGAAATATTTTTGTGTTTGAGACCACAAGCTGATTATGAGCAACAACAACATCATAGCTGGGAGATGCGTCTGTTACCAAGGACTTTTAGTTATGTAAACAGCCTGCTCTGTTGACTCTTGATTTTTGTGGTCTGTGTAAATCCTTGTTCTTATATTTAACGCATGGGAGCTCACAGGGGAGCAGAGGTTAGAGAAGAGTGCTGATGACTGGAAACGTGCCTGTTCAAATACTGCTGAGGTGCTACTGAAGAAGGAACTAAACCCCAAACCACTGCAGTGCTGCTCTGTGGTCAAACATAGAGCTCTGTGGTTGTACAGGCAGGTTACAGTTCAGAATGGATGCTGAGACGAAGCCTCCTGCTTCGAGGCACTGTGATCACTTAGGTGTTATTGGAGAAATAAAGACTCGAAAGTTCTTGCTCTGTTCCTAGAAATTACCCATAACAAGACAAAACTGTCATGAAAAATATCGAGTCAGCAATTATTTGCACTTAAGGAATAATATAAATATTATTTACAGGAATGGATATGCCAGGGAGAAGATTTTAATTCCTCCATATTTACTCAGAAGATGAGAAAGAAACTTTTGGCTAAAAGGATTTTTTTTAATCTCATAGAATTAATGCACATAAAATGCCTGCAAAAGCACTATTAAATTTTTAAAAAGCCTACAATTTTGAAAAGACGAATGACCAATAAGGACATAGAAAACTAAAGTGTTTTGTTCGTTTACAGCAGTTCTTTTGAGGACTTGTGGGTTTAAATCTAATTGCTGTCCAAAGCAGTCAAAAACAATTTAAACTTTATAGTGATCAAATAACACAAGCCTGAATAAAACATATCAAATGTTTCCTAACAATTACCACTTCAGTAAATGCCAGGTTTTCCAAGACCCTTTAGTCCTGACAGATATTTTAAAACTTTGCATTAAAGACATCATAAAAACAACAACAAAAAAAAGGACCTTTTGCGGTCGGGTGCAGAGTACAGTTTAAATATGCATTCTATGTTTTATTCAGAACTGCAGTTTTCCAAGTTTGAACTTAGAAACTTGTTCAAACTTTGAACTTAGAAAGCTCAACAAAGGTTTCAGGGAGGAGTCAAGAGTTTCCCACCAACTCTGATCTCAAAGTTTAAAATGTCCTCTTGGCATAAAAATGGTTCCTTCTGACAACTAGTGTCTCATTAAATCTGAAACCTAGATTGCTATACATTCTTCTTTAAAAAATATGTTGTCAGTGCTTAAAGGTACACAATGTAGAGAAATAGACTAGTAGTATACTTCAATTTCTAAACGTAGCCAACCTAGAAAATAAGAACAATTGCAAACGAAAGCATGTTTTAATTATGTTTGACTTTATTCCCAGATCCAGGGTGAAACTTTTAATGGCTGTAAGTGTCAAATTATCATAATTAACACACACAAAAAAAACTATTGAACACCTCAGTCTGTGTGAAATTAATGTGTCACTTGGTGAACTGAGTTACTCAAATAAAGTTCCAATTTATTGAGATGCACGTTCTAACTTATGTAAAATAAAGTTTCAGATTTTCATGGCAAACTATTCCCACATCTCCTGCAGGAAAAATAAACTTTTGAGTGACAAATTGTTTAGTTGTGCTTCATGCACTTTTATAACATAATAAATGCATAGACGTTTTTCACAGAAGCCAAGCTTAATAGAATGATTATTATTATTATTATTGAGCATCTACATACAAATATGTACTTTAACCGACTACTGAAAGACTTTTTTTATTGTTTTCCAACCAGGTATGAGTCGTTTCCCAGTAAATATGAATTCAAGCAGTTTTGGTATGAAGCCCACAATTCCCACACACATTTAAGCAGAAATAACATATAAAACTGTCTATAAATTCATGCATCTAACTTCTTAATATGTTTGACCAAAACCTGAGAGAGGAGCGTCTGGGACTCATTGGTGGCAATACAACTAATTACAAAGAGAGCCAGGGCTGACTAAGTTTAGAAGACCCAGTAAGCAACTCTCTTCCTCCTCCCTACTCCCTGCTCCAGCAGCTCCCACACTGATATTTAACTAAACATTAATCTTCTTGCCAGTGGCTCCAAAGAATACCAGTGATGGAGCTTCAGCGCAGAGTCTGGGGCAATAGTAATTCCATTGTTCAGCTCTTTTCTTTTATTTATGCCTTGGCTCTACCAGGCTGATGAGGTAAGTCTCTCTTTTTTTTTCCATGTTATTATTCAGAAGTGGTGATACATAAAGCCAGATAACACAAATGTCTCTCTGTTTCACTCACTGCCACCTCACGCCTCCCTCTCCAATCCTTAATGTGACCCCCCCACCCCCTCCTACCACCACCACCACCACCAACCACCTCCAATCTGCCCAGCCCTCCTGCCTTCCCCCATCCCTCCACTGGCTTTCAATAGCACATTTCCCCTTTCTCCCCCTCTTTTCTAAATCACTCTCAACATTTGCATGTGAATTGCTTGTATATCTTCTTTTATATGATGCACCGACAACACTGGCCTTCGAAAGAGAGAGGGTAGGAAAACTGCCCAACAATACCCCTGCCCTGCCCCCCTCGACACACACCATACAACACGTACACGCATATCACTAACCTTCACCACCCGCCCCCCAAAAAAACACAAAAAACGAAGATGTTACTCTAACTCCGCTCCCAAGACTGGCATAGCAGCTTTGATTAAAAAAGCAGGGGAACAGAGCAGGTTTTATGATATGGAGACAAGTTCTTTTGTGCTCTCCAGAGACAAGCCCTCTGTCTGTCCATGTTACTGGGGCGATAATCCTGCTGGAATTTCTCCTAAGCACTTTTACTGGCATTTTCAATTATCGCCATGCCAAGTCCCGGTAAATGGCATTTAAGAGGCCCCGTCATCTCCATGTTGAATCATATTTGTGAGTAAGACAGCAAGAGATCGGCGCTTGTAGCTCAGGAAAAGGCAAAGAAAGTGGGTGATGTAGCTCACAGAGAGGCCGGGCTGACACATTTACATGTGCAAGCTCAAAGTAAGCAGCAAACAGACACACACACACACGCATACACAAGCTTCACGAAACAAACCTACTTTGTAATTTACGACGTCAGCACGGGTAGTCCCCTTTCTCAAACAGCGCGCATGGTCCTGGCTCAGAAAACCAAACAGACAGGTTGACCTCCCCGGTGCACAGTGCATGAGGTCAGACTTGTTTTCTCTTCACCTCTGACTAGATCCATTTACACACAGACTCCAAAAAGCACTCTACATCTTTAGCTAGGGTTACATGCTCACATGCCTGTAATAATTCAGAGATGTAATACAAGAAGATTTCTTTTCCACCATCGCTCCCCCGCGTTCTGTTCCAGTGAGCTCTGCTTTGCTTAAAAAGTGGATCAACTTCAAAGCAGAGAAACAGACAGAATGATAGCAGAGGACTAATGCAATATGATGAGAAAACGTTTCAGATGTGGAATCATTTGGAGGCTGATTTTTGAATAAGAAGATACAGATGGAGCAACCAAATCTCTATTAACCACATAGATCTGGTTGTTTGAAGGTTTGTAGTTAAATAAATATGAGTTAATGTTCTCTTTGTCAGAGCAGTTAAAGGTAAATCTCCAAACTTTGTGAAATAAATCAGAATTTTTTTAAAGAAATTTATTTGAGGAAGTGAAATCCAGTTTATTATAGTGATATATTTAAAGCATTTATTTCTGTAAAGTTTGATGATAGTTTCTGAGAAAACGTAATATCACCTACAGTAGCTGTGAAATGTTTATTAATGTGGCAGAATTTTGTGATAAAAAAATATTTTAATACTTTATCCAGACTGCTTTATTAGAAGGAAACAAAAAAGAATATCAGCCCACTGAAAAGCATGTCAGTTTACAGCACATCACCTTATTCTGGGCTGTTTTTGTTCGAGTTACTGAACATATGCTGCGTGGCACGGAGGTGAACAGTCAGCAATAAAATTGGTCATATGTCATGTAGGCTGTTGTGCTTTAGGAAGTGAGGGCAGGTGCCAAGTCCAGCTGGAAAACAAAATCCTCTTCTAAATAAATATTGTCTTCAGAGGGAAGTATGGAATGCTCCAAACCTTCCTATCAGAGAATGATACTGAATTTAGATATTAAATAAAGTTCAGCTGTAAGCCTGGCTCATAAACTCAATCACAATTGACTTCTTTATGAATCACCTCCTAACTGATTTACTGTACAAACCATACAAGGCTGTAGACATTTCTGTTGCTCCTACATTTTTTCCTTCCATTTCTTCCTTCCACTAAATCTTTCATTCATGTGCTTAAAGGCACAACATAGTGAGCACTCAACTTGTTTAGCATTATACCATCCATTGTAGACCGTCACAGGTTAATTAACGCAACAGTCATGTTTGTAGACTATTAGAAGAAGCCATGCATCCATGGGGAACAGGAAGAACAACCAGCTCCATGCAAAAAAATATCAGAAGGCAATAGAGGTACTATCTGTGCAGACTAGCCATAATTACACTGCTACATTTTTTCAGTTGGTCTTGTGTAATATTTTAATGTTTTGAGAAACAGAAATTGGGTTTTCATTTGTTTAAAATCCTTGAAAAGTATCACCAAGATGGTCTGTAATTAATCTATATCAAAAATCGCTTACCACTTAATTCTTTCATTAATGAATAAAATTAACTTCTAATTATTTTCTCAATCACTGAGATGCTCTAAGGAATGTTCAAGAGCAAGTTTTGGCCTGAATTCTTAAATATGACAAGCAACAATTAACTGGGATTAAGATCTACAGTACCTAACAACACAAAACCGTTGTTTGTGCGATAAACATTACAAACATAAGACACACTTTGACAGCCCACTGAACCACAGACAATCACAGAACAGCTGTTTACATGCCTGCGTGCCTCTTCATTTTATCTGCCGGGCTGACATCACTCCTAACATCTCCTCCTTCCTGTCTGGCTTTTTGGATGGGTTCTGTTATGACAAGTTTAATTGTAGGTTGTCAAGCCATAACATTTTTGTAAATATTAGTCGTGCCAAAAGCGTCAATAAGAGGAAATGGTACTAAAGTGCATTTGTGTGTCTCAGATGTACAATGTGTGCCTTTGTAAGAGGATTGCCAAAAGGTATCTTGATACTTTGGTTTGGACTCAGAGGGCTTGCATGCAATTTTGTCTAATTGTCATTAAAAAAACTGCATTAATTTATACATATTTTAAGCAGTTACTGCTAAATTCATCGCATTAAATTAACTAGAGCAAATGAGGAGGTAAGGAAAGGAAAGGATGACTGAGCATCATACATGAGAATCCTGCTCTGTGGTAAATCTGTCATTTATATTTACTTTTTTCTGTCTCTTCACTGGATAGTAGCAAAGCTGACATCATCTCTTCTGTCTGAGTACACAAAAGCCCTCTCTCTGATCACAGCGATGACAACTTTGGCTATGAATGTTCATTTGTTATTTTAATCCCATTTTTCTGTGTTTAAAGAGCACCTGGTCTGATGCATGCTGGATATTTTGGGCTTCAGGGGGTGGTGACGGTGAGGTATGTGGATGTAGAGAAAGAAAGAGCAAACCACCCTCTGAGTCATTAGCAAAGTCCAGTTTTTTTACATAGATGTGTATGCGTGTGTGTGTGTTTATGGTTCTGTGAGGCATTCATTGTGTTTTTGAGGAGTGTGTTCCAGTAAGTGACACGGAACAGCACTCACCTGGGGGAAGGGATTCGAGTGAGTGAGTATGCATCATCAGTCAAGGCTGGCCAAGCAAGGGGCCCTTCTACTGATGTGGGATTTATGTGTCAAAATAAGTTGGCACATTTATGGATACAGTATAACGGTTACTGTGGTGTGAGAGCAAACAAAAGTTATAAAAAACGGCTTGTTTTCCCTACATATGCAGAAGTCTTTGAATTAGCTTAAATTGCCTGCAGTTAGTCATTTTTCAAACTGCTGATTAACAACTTCTCTTTTTTTTTTTTATTAAATTACAATTCACTAGCAGTTACAAGGCTTTGCAAAACATTTCATGAACTTTGAATTTTTTATGAAGTTACAGCAGTTCACTCTTATTGGGATTGTGTGTGATTTTGTACTGGAGTGGACTGGAAGTCTGGCATACATGGACGACGCACACTTGTGGGAAGAAAAGTTAATCATTTATTAAAAATAATTTGTATCGACTGCCACTGCTCATTGGTTGATTTTCTTGAAGGATATTGGTTCAAACCAATGACATCCCGCAGCTCTCCTCTTTCTCTTTCCTTCCCTTTGAACGAGGTTATAAATTTTGCCATTTAAGCTGACCGGAGTGAGTGGAAATGAATAAAGCACGAAAGTGCAGAGGATCTGCAAGAAAAAAAGTCTAAAAGCCTTGACGTGGACACAGCAAAATGTGCCAAACTTGCTCATATCTTTTTTCATTGCAAGCAGTGGTGGGGGGTGGAGAGTAGGATGGAGCCAGTGTTTTATTTATTTTATTTTATTTTTTCATGAGAGCACAGAACAAAGGAAAACAGGACAATATTTCAGCATATTAAGTCACAGCACAGCACCAAAGAGCAACTTATGGCTCTAGATTGTCAAGTTGCAAACCTCTATCTGGCAGATGAAAACTGTGATCATATGGCTGAAGCTAAAAGTGCAACACTTTAATTTTCAATTCATTGTTAAAGTAGAATTGTCAAAGTAAAAATGAAATTGGTTCAGGGGATCAATTAGTTATGGTTTATTTGCCATAAAAATCCTCAAAACCATAAGAAATTGATATATCATTTCAGTAGAGGGGTTATAACAGGGGCCTGGACCAGTTCTACAGGGGTAATGGACCCTGATGGCCCGTATAGAATGACCTCTGACCTCAAGTCTAACTGGTTCATATGCAGGGCCTGAAGAGGAAGTGAGCTTTTCACAGGAAAACGTCAGGTGACGAGTCAGATGAAGTGAATATTGAGAAGTAGTCAAATTGTTCATGTAAAAACATAATGGTATCTATACCAACACTTTTCACTTTTGTTGTTCTAAGGTTGAAAATGTTTATGTGTGTAATTCACATGTTCATGTATCATGAGTGGTCTGTTGCCCACCAAAAATGCTTAACCCCTTAACTGTGATGAGGATACCAGTGTTGCTATTTAAATGATTTAATTGGTTTTAACTAATTGAGAACTTTATATTATTAACTTAATCCTTAAGATTGTTATTTGGAACACATGCTTGAAAGACTCAACCATCACTCTGAATCCCGTATCCGAGACAGAACGCTGTTGCTTGCAGAAACATTTTAATCTTCGTCCTAATTAAAAACATCAATTGGATTCCTTTCTTGCTCTCTCCATAAATTGTTTGTCAGCGGTACAATTCAAGTCCTTAACAAGAGTCTGCTAGGGTTATAACTCAGGACTCTGAGCCCAATAACTGGTGAAATATGAAAATTGACAGCACCGTCAGAGCAGCAGGGTAGCATGTTTATGAGTGAGCATCTTAACTGGCTGCCTCTGATCTCCATCAGTCATATGGAGAAGCTCATCATAGAGCAGGGATTTATGAGGCCTGAGTCTGCATGTGACCTACCTCATCAGCAGCTTCACCGCAGCAGAGGAGAAATCATTATCTGCACCCACCTGCATGGAACGAGTTTCATGGACTGACTAAAAGCACGCAGTCTCCTGGGACATATTTCTTCATCAAATAACTTGCTGTAATTTTGAAAGAAAATACCATAATCACTCTATTTCCCTCCCAGTTCAAGTAGCAAAGACAATAAGTAAAAAAAATAAATAAATAAGAAAAAGGTTTCTCTCATTTAAACTCTACTGTTTATCATGACTTTATTTGAAGTGATTTAAAACATTCTTCCAAAAGCACATTTTGATCCGAGCAGATGAGAGAATAGACAGGTAAAAACTATATCGCAATGGCTAAATTTGACTAATATTACATATTAATCAAGTTAAATATTTTTGTGATCATGTAAAACAACTGGAGAGACAGAGAGCTCAGTGGTGGACTTAATCTGCCCCCTATGTTACATGTCTGAGTATTTTGGATAGTGGTCCAGTTCTGCTGATGCTGAATAAGGATAAATGATTCTGTGTGTTTCCTCTATATCTTTTATCTGCATCTACACGCATACACCCACATACGTTAAGCTAAGGAAATGACTTCACGGCTTATTTAACGGCTTAAGACAAGTTGCAAGCTGAATCTTATTGTTTGAGGCTGCTCCATATTTGTCCCTCAAGGACTCATGGCAATGGTTCAGTACTGAGACAGTAAACTATGTTTCTGTTGCTTCTGTACATTATTATTTTTTGGCTTTAATAAATTGGACTGATGATTTTGACTCTGTTTTCTTGGTTATTCGAGATGATGCCTCCTAATAAATAAAAAAAAAAGAGTCCAGGAGAACAGTAACATTAGCAAGTATAGCCAATGCTTGGACAGAGAGATTATATAACAATCTAACTCTTTAAGATTTGTCAATATTAATGTTTAGACATTTTTGAAGGTTACATTCATATATGAAAATAAACAGGGAGGACAGCTGTTGGGAAAATCCTCTCTCATCAATATCTCATAGATCAAAATTATATTGGTTTGTAGTTATTACTGCATACTTTGTGGAAAGACTTTGCATCATCCAAGAAAATGAGTAGTAAAATGGTTTTCTAGAGCTCCAAACATTGATGTTTTTGCAATTAAGCGAGACTGGGAAATACTGTAACATTTAAAGGAGATATGCAGAAATCCGGTGCAGTGCATAAACACGCAACAGCTCCTCTGAGATATGTTCCCATTATTGGTAAGTAAGGTTTACACATAACTACTTATTTAACAGTACAGAATGTTGGGTTGATGCTTATTTTATGCTTTTGCAAGACCCCCCGGGGTTTTTGAGAGTTTGCCATATCTCACATTTACCTGAATGTAAGATTGTAAAATTTTAACAAGGTTCCCTATTTAAAATATCAGGCTGCTTTTACATACCTGATGCAACATATCTTCTGATAGCATGGCAAGGAGAGCAAGTTTTTATAAAATTCCTTTCAATCAGGATTCCATGGTTTGTTTACATTTTTTGCACGGAGAATGTGTGGCACTGACAGAGGATGATGGGGAAGTGCTGAAGGCATCTGGCCAGCAGTGACAGCAGCTAGGAGGCTGGGGACAACAGGGAGGCGGGGGATGAATACTGTATGCTGGTCGTGTTGCCTCTGGGCTGAGTCCTGGAGCAGCACGACCTTGATCTGAAACTCAGCCCTTTCTCAAACTTGGCCTTCTCAACAATAATATTACTATAGGATATGAAAAACTTGCAATATTAACTAAGGAGGACTTTATTTAAATATAATGAGAAGAATAAAACTAAAAGTTGATTTTTTTTTTTATATACTTCACATTGCCGTTAACTAATTAAAACACTGAATTTATCCCGTAACTAAAGTTCAACTGGGTGTGATGGGGCACACTGTGAAATGAACAAAGAAAACACCTCCTGCTCAGCTAGAAACTTGTCCAGCTGCCACTGAGACTGACATCCATGCAAATCATAACAGAGATGACTGACCAAGCTAGCCCACCACCCACCCAGCCAGCCAGGCACTTCATGCAAGCATGCCAGCCAGTCTGCCTGCCAGCCCGACAGACAACAACGTACCCCACCCGAGGTTCCATCCCTGTGCATGCACAGACTGGGACAAATTGGGACAATCCCCCCTCCATTACCACCCACTCTTCCTCTCCACTGCAGGCTGCAGAAGCCTCTGCTCAGGGGGCTAATTCCACGTTCAGATCACCATTTGTACTTATTATGCTGACATAATTAATCCCCTGTTGTGATCAGCAGGGGCATGAGGGCCTCCGCGCTCCATTGGTCTACCCTTACCATGACACAGCCGCTCCCCCCTTTGCTTCCCATACAAATCTCCTCTTCAATCCCTCCCGGGTCCGTCTTGTCTGGTTGGAGAGGTCTTCTTGTCTGACTTGCTATAATCTCCACGCTGTCTGTCTGTTCTATAGTTTGCTCTGTTGGAGCTATAGGCATACTGGATGGCTGATGTGCTAATGCATCAAGTTTAAACTGAAATTTGTTTCCAAGCTAAGAAAAAGTAGGTCACAGTCCTTCCTTTTTGGTTCTAAGTTAGAATATATCTTACAATTTAAAATAAAATGCATTAGACTATCTCTGAAAAGTTGTTTTATTTTCATAAATAAAGTATATTTTTAAAAATTTTAGTCTAATTAAAAGAAGAGTTCAATACAGAGATGTTATGCCACTAAAACAGTAAAGACCACTCATATATGCACTCATTACAGTGTTTTGACTCATTCTGTGTGAATTACTGCACCGGTGCAGCGTGGCATGGAGGTGATCAACCTGTGGCTCTGCTGAGGTATTCAGGTTAATTATCGGCCTTCAGCTCATCTGCGTTCTGGGGTCTATCGTCTCTCATCTTCCTCTTGACAATCCTGTCAGTTGTGTACATCATTCCAGATGTCTTTGTTCACCACCTTATTTGCTTCTATGAAGCTTTATTCTCTGTTGGGATTACTGTGTATTGCTTCATGCGTAAATTATGTAATCTGAACTTCTTTTCAGATTACATATGTTTAGTTCCATGATGTTTAGTTAAGGCTAGTTTGCTGGCTAATCAGAGTCATATAATGCCAATTAAAGCAGATACTGGTACTTTCTCAGTGTTGGCAGGTCCAAGTGCTGGAAAATTAAATTAGCATCTTGATACAGCTGGTCAGTGGATGACGTATGTCTGTGCTGACTTTCTACCTGAATAAAACAGTGGCGCAACCAACATAGAAACTGCATCCTGGAACTCAACCAACTTCGATTGTGTGTGGCTCAATTCTCCCTCTAGACTGTGGATCCTTGATTTCCAGTTTAAATTATTTTACCTAAACAAAGCTAAACAATGGTCCAGTACATGCTTTCTTCTTCCACTAAACTTTCTATTTCAAACATTCTGTAGATTACCTCCTTACCAATCTTTTAAATGATTGTGTGAATTATAACATAACAATTTTATAACATTCCTATATTAAAATATATTTTTATTGATCTTTTTCAATATTTGTAAAGTCGGCCTTCTATCACCTGAAGAACATCTCCAGGATTAGAGGACTAATGTCTCAGCGAGATCTAGAGAAACTCATCCATGCGTTTATCTTTAGCCACATTAATTACTGCAACAGCGTCTTCACAGGTCTGACTAGCAAATCAATCAAACAGCTGCAGCTGATCCAGAACGCTGCTGCTCGCGTTCTCACTAAAACCAGGAAGATAGAGCACA
>CAEGAE010070419.1:0-80918 GCA_903067095.1 Girardinus metallicus | reverse complement strand
GGAGTTTCAGCTTACTGTGTGATTCAGGTCATTACTGACTGCAGATGTAACAGGATTTCATGTTTTCGTAGAATATGTTTCATGAAAGAATCGAGGCAACACTCCAGTGTTTTTGATGAAGGAATAACATTATATGATGTAAAGCCCAAAATAGTAAATTTTACACAATGTTGTCCTTTTAAATGATACAGCATAAATGAGATAAAAATGGATAAGAATAATAAGCAAAATATTCTGACTGATGAAATATCACAATAAAAGGTGACTGTGGCCATGGGGACTTCATATTTTTACTACTTTCTATTACCTTCAGCTTCTTCTTCTAAAAATCACAAATCATCTAAATATTACTCAGATGTGGGAGCTGTGATCCAATAATCACATGATTTTAGCTCATGCTAGGCTATGCCGACACTCTGTCTGCTCTCATTCATTTGCCTCAATGTGCCCAGTGCTTGAAGTTGTTGTCATTGGATGGAGTTTCAGCTTACTGTGTGATTCAGGTCATTACTGACTGCAGATGTAACAGGATTTCATGTTTTCGTAGAATATGTTTCATTTTTGATTTTCTTGTAAAATGTATTTTCGCTAAAACACAAGAAACGATACAGTAGCAGCTTAAGCAAAACGGACAAACCTAAGCAAGAACTCAGCTGGTGACGTCATTGGTCCACTTTTTCTAAATTTAAATCGGCAACCAATAGGATCAGCCGCCTGCTGTTGGAGGGAAAGCGAGAGCTAAAATCTAGGAACCAGGACAGGAAGTTATTTTTAGTCTATTGTTGTCTGTGAATTGTCTTAGCCTGTTTAAAAATACATGTTAATCTCTGACTATTTGGCCTGCTTTAACACAGAAGTAGGTTGGGATTTGCATTAACAGTTATGAAAGCCCCAAATATTCTTTAGCAGTTGTGCTATCCAAAGGTCAGACGTAGTCTGACCTGTCACTTCTGCGCTGTGACATCTGATATCACAGCTGCAGAACGAAAGCACATCGAACCACCCTGCACTGTGATCTCGAAACAAATTAACCACAACACAGTGTGTATCAGGAGCACCATCAGCAGAGCGTTTAGAACACAAACATTCCAGGAAATCTGTTACCTCAGGTTTCCGCTGTGCTGCTGCACAAAATCACTTTGTAGCTTCATGCATTTTTAATGACATGAGGTTTCTTCCAACAGAGGTCTTTGACACTCTGGGACTACTTTGTTTCGAGTTGTGATAGGGCCGCTGCCGTCTTAAAACTGCGAAGGTTTCCATGCATCTCCATCACACAACCAGGAGAGTAAGAAGTATGATACCGAAGGAAAATAAAAAAATAAAAAAAAACATACTGAACATGTTTTAGATTCCTGCCACCAGGAAATCCAGATGACTGAAACGTGAGTGGAGTTAAACTGTTTCTGTGAGTTCTGCTGCTGTTGGTGCGAGTCAGGCTCTCACCTCGTTCTTTTCTTTGGAGCGAGGGGCACTCTTTCCGTTGCCGGCCGTCTCTCTCGCCGGGACGACAGTTATCTGCTGTACTGGCATGCTGCTGTTTCCAGGCAACGTTCCGGTGCTACTCCCGCAGCGTTCCCAGCATTCCCATCACGGATCGCCTCCCCGCTCCTGGACCGGAGGCTGCTGTTTGGAGAAAACCAGACGTTGGCTGCCGGATTGCACTCCCTTATCGCCCCAATCCGGATCATCGGAGGGATGGAGACAAAACGGGATCAGGTCACCGAGGCAACAGGGAGACAGTTCTGAGGATGGTGGGGTGTGAGGTCGTCATGGCGACTGGGGAACCACTCAACAGTGCGCGCCGTTCGCTCCCCTTCCTCCACGACCCCCTCCACTCCACTCCCAGTAAAGTGGTAAACAAGACAGCAGGGACGGCGTGTGTTGTTGTGACACGCGCGTCTGTGAGCAGTCTGTGGCCGTGAGGAGAAGGAGGCGGGGCTAAGGACTCTGTCGTGCTTCCTGTATAACAGGCATAAGGTTCACGAGGATTAAGGCTTAGACTAACCCCAATCTGCTCCTCTGACCAGCGGTGGAGCTAATAAGCTTACACAACTTGTTCACATGGACAGCAATCACACACACACCCACACACACTGCTCAGACTCCCTGCGGTGCAGCAATATGCTGACAGACATTAAACACCTCCTCCCTCCTCGAGGAATACAGGAACATCCAACTGGACACAACGTGAAAAATCAACCCAATCAGAGAGTGCTGCTGAAGCGTGTGAGGATGATGAAGGATGATGAAGACTGGATCCTGTTTTGGCGACTGCCTCAGGTCATGAGGATTGTGACTGACATAATAGGAATGTGGGAGAGTTAAAGGGATGGCTGACGCAGCAGTGGTCCCGGGGTTAGGAGGCATACACTGTCCCAAAAATAAACAGATGTAAACATTTTCACAGTTTGCCTTTTACAAATATTACTGATTCTGAAGTAAACCCGGGCTTCTCAAACTTCATGTTCAAACATCCAAACTGGATATCGAGGTAAAGGTCCAGAACAACTGGTGATGAGTCAATCAGTTCTATTATTTTCTTACAACCCGTTGCTAAAATAAATGTTCTTTTTATGGTGAAAACTGTTAAGTTTTTGACCTGAAGTTGCTCTAATGTCTGACAGTGAACTGGAATTTGAAAGTATCATGTAAAACTGACTGAGCTTTACATCATATTATAATGATCAAAACAAAAACATCTCTGGGGTGTTGGCTTGATTCTTTGACACATGCTTGAGAAATCCTTTAATCTCCGTGGCAACCGTTCAGCTGCGCAAAACGCCTGGGTGGACCTAGCTCCGCCTACAAGGACAAAGCTCCTCCTCAGAGTTGCAGCTTCCAAACTTCTCCATCACAGAGCAACCCTCGGCTTGAATTCTCCCACTCAGCTCCTTCAGACTAGCCAGCAGGAATTAGCAAACACCTGGGGTCACTGCCCATCTGCTGAGCAGGTTATAGGAGCTACTTCTCAGTGCAAAGCTGGTAAAATGTTGTTATAGGGCTAATTGAGGAGCGACGTTGTGACTTCCTGTAGGCAGAGTTTCAGAAAGGCTTTAAAGAAACGGAGTACCAATTTCAAGGTTTTAAATTATGTCGTCAAATTTCTTATAAGTCATACTTCATATATGTAGCATATATGAAGTTAGTAGTTATGTGACTGTGCTGTAAAATGGCACTATGTGCCTGTGAAACATGTAATATTGTCTGTTTAAGACATTTCTGTTTCACCTTCATCAACTTAATCACTTTTTATTCGCTTGCTGCAAATTTGGAGTAAAAACCACTTTGTGCGTCTGATTTCCTGAACTAAACCATTTCACCTCCATTGAGTCAGACTTTATTGCATCTTAAAGAGGTTTTAATTATGAGTACTCTACTCCTAAACCGTGTCTTACGGAGTTTTTTTTTGTTGTTTTTTTTCTCAGTTTCTGTTCTTTTCTTTCAATTGTATATGATGTGTTACTAAAAATACAAGATAATAATCACATGGTGTAAAACAGCATCTGAAACTCATAACTTTCAGACATATGAAGTAAAGAAAACCAAAGTTTTTTTGGAATCTCCTCATTTGTGCTAAAACTTTACTTTCCCATCTGACATTGTTTTACTTTTGGCTCTTTCTTTTTTTTTTTTTAAGAGAAGAAATTGAAAGTAATTGTCTTTGTGACAGGCTGCTGATAATAAAGTGCTAAAGATCTATTTTTTATTATTATTATTTTTATCTGGTTTTCTTTGCATGTGTATTCTCAACATTAGTGACTCTCTTAAGATTTGCAACCTTTTTTTCTGTTTGAGTGATTTCTAGGTCAAAAGCCCTCAGACCCTTCAGCGCATGCATACAGACACTTTGTTGTGCAGAGAGATGCAAAATTACAAAACCCCAGGAAGACAAACAGAGAAGTCTGTGTGGACTCACTGTGGTTTAACGCTAAAAAAGCAAACCTGTCAAAACCTGTGGTCACATCAGCACATCAAAAAAAAAAAAAAAAAGGTTTTACTTTTGCGTCAGGATCCTCAAAACCCCCAGCATTAAGTGAGGACTCAACTTTGAGTTCAATTGTCCGTTTTAACATATCGTCACAGTGAGTCACAGGTCCCCATAAATAATTACAGTTAATACGATGCCACTTAAACTTGACACCTTTTTGATGTCAGTTAGCTCTTCACAGCCTTTGCAGCAGCTTCAGAGAGAGGAGGGGAGAAAGAGGAAAGCAAGGCAGAGAGTGCAGCTGCTTTGTGATCGGCTGATTCTCCCCCGTGACACAGCAGGTAAGTGTTTAACTCTGATTAATGTGGTGGTGGGACCTCACCTTTGTGCAGCGCTTCTGATTTCAGTGTTGTGACTGTGAACACACAGCCGGGGAGAAGGCAACTCCGGCTCCATGGCCTCCCTGTTAACACAACTCGAGGTGTGGACCATCATGTTCTCCATCCTGGTTTTTGCGCTCTTCACACTCGCTGGGATGATCAGCGAAGAATATCCGCACACTGAAGGTGAGGCTGCAGGGAAACACACACACACACACATGTGTTAAGTATGTGTGGTTTTTTTTCCCCAAGCCCCCAAAATATCCATACACTGGCAGATTTAGATTTTATCTAAATTCAGCCGAGAATTTAGTTTTTTTTTGTATATAGGAAATGAGATAAGCAAGTTTCAAAAAATAAAGCAAAGTACAGCAGCAATACTGAAAAGAAAACATTTTTCAGTGTGTCATAATTTCCATTTTGTTTAAATAAAAAAAACAGATAGGAAACAGTTTATATGAAAACATGTTTCTTGGCGTCAAAGCAGCCAAACCCTTTTCATAACGGCTCACTGTGTTTCCACAGGTATTTATTTTATTTATCTTTGATGATGAATTTCCAGGTCATTTTACATTACATTTAAATTACTTAAAAGAAATATGAAACACGTCGGCGAAAAAAAAAAAGTAACTTTAAACCTAAAACATCCGGGAGATGAATATTAACTGTAACTTAAAGTTAAAGTAATAATAATCGAATTTGTAGAAAACTAAAATGCTGAAAAAAATCCAACATATTAGGTAAATTCTGCAAATCATGCAGAAATTAGATGGATTTTTAATAAAAGAAGAAAAGGAAAGGCCTGAAACTTCAAAATGAATTTGTCAATGTTTTTCAGAGATATACTTTGTTTTTAAAAGTTTTATTCAGCATCAGGCATAAATAAATTCCCAGAAAAGCATATAAAATATAACTTATTTTTTTATTATCTTTGTCTGCGTGTTTTAATTTGCCTGTTGCTTTGCTGCTGGTACATAAAATTTTCTCAACTGTGGAAAAAAAAAGATATTTTACTCTAGTAAGTAAAAGTGGCGATGGTAGGGCAGGAATACCGAGAAAAACAATACAATTTGTGTTGTTAAAATGTGAATATATGGTTTGGTTTGGCTATAAATTACTAATAATTGCTGCAGGCCATTCAGGGAATCTATGGTGAATCTGTTTCAAATGGTTAACCTTTCTTTTTTTTTTCAGTCATAAGTTTAAGTTCAGCAAATGTAGATGGCATGTTCGTGGTTTGACATTGCAGCTTATGTTGCGCGCAGCAGTAAAATGCTGATTTTATCGTTTTCTGATATAATAGTTTGAAAAGTTGATTTGCTAAAAAAAAAAAAATTAGCTTGATCTCAGAAATGTTCAAGAAAAAGTAAGGTAAATTTTAGGTTTGAAAAGTCTAGAAAAAACCTCAAGAACTTTGAATTTGGTCTCAAGAATTTTTTTGAAAAAACTTTTGAAAAAATTTCTGAATTTGAAAAGTAGACAACTCCCTAGAAAAAAAAAAAATCAAGTTTGAGATTTTAAAAAATATTCTGGAAAAAACATGAACATTTGTGAGCACTTTTAAAACAGAATTTTCCAAGTTTTGATCTAGAAAATTGTTGAGGTTTTTGGCAGAAATGTATTTTTTTTCTGTCTACAATGGCCTAATATGCCGTCGTAGTGAAAAGGTTAGAATACGTTACAGTCACAACGCTGCGTCTCAATGCTGCAGCTGTACAGAATACAACTGAGCTGAATACACCTGGAAAGCTTAACACACCCGCTGGCTCCGGTACTGCCGCCGATGACCAATAAATGTGCATTTATTCACATTTATTGCAGTGAATAAATGCAGATTTATTGCATTTATTCACTGCAGTAAATGTTTTATTGCAGTGAGGGCAATGAAACATTTTTTTCTACCCATGTCGTGTTTAAAAGTGCAGCATGAAATAAATGACAGGAAACAATTACAGCATTAATTGTTTGACTGCACTCATGTGCAAACAATTGAATATGAATATTTCCTTACATTGTTTGAAACCCAGATCCAACATAACATTTAGTCAAACTATTTTAAAAAGGGCATAAATACATTTTTATGTTCAAATCCTTAAATTTACTGTGACATAAAATATGGTTTTACTTATTTTTAGTTGTTTACATTTTTGATTTTAATTTTTTTTTATTTTTAAAGTAGAGCATACAAGATCAAAAAGGCATTTCTTCCCCCTTATTTTTGCAGAAACTACTGAGAGAACTCAGAGCCAGGAGATGTGGGTGTGACTCTGCTGCTAATGCTCAGCTTGTGAGAAAAACTCAACCTGTTCCTGGTGTGTGGCCGTGAATCCTTATCAGTTCATAAAAGCGGGCCTGCAGACCAACCTCTGAAAGTGTGTGTGTGTGTGTGTGTGTGCTTTGTTTGTAACCTGCTTCCAGGATGAGGTACAAAGGAGTGGCCAAATTGTTCAACTAAGAAAAGGAATAAAGAGACACCTGTTCCAACAAAGTGGCTCACGACAGCATCGCCTGGCCGCTCGTCCGGTAGGATGTACCGGGAGATTCCTCTGTGAACTTTGAACCTGGAAAACAGACCGTGTGTCTCTCCCATCGGTAAGTCCAACAACAACAAACTAACAATTCTTACTTATTTGTGAGAAAAGTGGATATATCCTTGGCTTACGGAAGTTATAAAACAAATTCAAAGAAGCAAAAGGTGTGCTGGTCGGACCTGTTTGCTGTCAAATGGTTGTGGACGTGTGACTCGTTCACGTTGGATATTCAAGAGCTGAACCTGTTTGCAAACAGGCTTTAACCTGATTATGCCTAACAGTTTGAATGAGTTCAGGGATCCTATATTTATGCAACAGGTACAGTTCCTGTGGCCTCCTTTTGCTTGAAGTTGACTTTGGCTTTTACTTAAATGTTTGAAGTGCGTCACTTGGTCAACATTAAAGGCTGGTTCACTACAGACTGGGAAGCTGAGGTGTTGAACTTACAAGTTTAAGCTGCCAAGAAGTTCTGACCTTGAAATGTGTCACTTAGGGGAGTAAAGTCTGCTAAAAGTTGACACAAAATGTGTTTTTCTTTTATTAAAGCAGATTATTCCTTCGGTTCTGACTCGACTCTTACACCACAACATTATTCTGTTTCTGAACTTTGTCTAACTTGACTACAGTGAGGTAATTAGATGTAAATACACTGTTGAAATGCTTATGGATAGATGAAGGTTTTAATCAGCAAGAGAAGTTTTAAAATCTTGCTTTTTAAACCAGGAATGACTATTCCTGTCAAACAGCGTACACAATACACAGCGTTTCTGAAATTAGACCTCGACGAACTACAGAAAATTCTTTCAGGCCCTCCAGTGGAGAAAAGTGAGTAGTGCAGTTTGAAAAAGCACCATGTCTTGCATAGTAATTACCAAATGTTTAACCAAAACAATTTTCTCATAGTTCATATTGTTTGTATAAATTAATGTGAAAAGTATCTTTGTAAAAATGTTTTTAAAATATCTGCTTTACTACAAAATTTAATTTTCCAAGTCAAGTTTTTTAGTATAGAACATTTTAGCAACATGGCAGTTCAAAGGTCAATACATGATAAAAACATAAAGATTAACTGTAACCATTTCCTCATTTCAACTTCTATCATAACATAAGCACAGCTGGATCTCTATTGGAGTCCAGATAAAATAACTCAATCAATCTGATTTAAAGGGGCATTCTGTAAAATAGACTTTTTTGAGCGTTACATCATGTTATGTTGTTCCCACATTAAAATCATACCTGGAGTGTAGCCCTGGTTCTTCCATGCGTGTTTCAGAAATGCTTTAATCTCTCATGGCAACCACTCAAAACATCTGGTTGGACCTAGATCCGCCTTCCAGTCGCAGCTCCTCTTCGGAGCTGCAGTTCCTAAGCTTCTGTTTCACAGAGAAGCTCTCCCCTGAGACTCACTCAGCTCCTTCAGACTAGCCAGCAGCAATTAGCAAATACCTGGTGGAACTGCATATCAGCTGAGCTCAGTGCAGGAGCTTCATCTCAGTACAAAGCTGTTAAAAACGTTAAATGGTTAAGAGAGGATCCATGTTGTGATGACTTCCTGAAAGTGGAGTTTCGGAAAGAGCAGGAGTATTTAAAGAAACCGAGGCCCAATTCACATGCATTGGTTTATGAATTCAATTTTCTTTTAACAGTTAGTTCATTGTGCTATAAAATAGCACCATGTGTCTGCTGAATACATAATACCGTGCCCTTAAAAGCAGTAAAATCTTCCTGGTTCTCTGAGCAACACAGAGACATTCTGTGAATAATATTCGCTGAATATTATTATTATTAATTCTGTATCTTATTATAAGCTTTGATTCAGTTTCACTTCATGCTTTGTTTAGGCAGCTGTGTAGATGGAAGTGCCATTCTCTGGCTTTGAGCTCACCTTCATCATCTTAGCCTTCGTCATCTTCTCCCTGTTCAGTCTGGCTTCAGTCTGCATCCAGAAAGAGGAAGGCCCAACAGGTACGCATCGATAAAAACTGCCACAACAAATGTAAACCTGTCTAACGCAAGTTATGACTACCCTCTTTCAGAAGATGCTGCATATGAAAACAAAAAATTAAAACAACTAGCGAAGAAGAAGCAGAGAGAGATCACCAAACAGGCTGGACAGAAGGCTTAAAGCTGGGATCAGCTGGAGCTGAACTGGGACTGGAGATCATATTTCCTGCTTCTCTGTGTTTTATGTTAAAGTTAGCAATTTGTCTTTGCCCAATGGACTATAAACTCCCCTCATTAAAGGGGCAGTGTTATGTAAAATCAACATTTTTGAGATTTACATCATGTTATTTTCTAATCAAAAACATACCTGGAGTGTTGCCTTGATTCGTTCATGGATGTTTGAGAAATCCTTTAATCTCCCATGGCAACCACTGAACTGGGCAAAACGTCTGTGTGGACCTAGCAACGCCTCGTTGGTGGTGCAGTTTCCAAGTTTCTGCCTCACCCACTCAGCTCCTTCAGACTAGTGGCCCAATGGACAATGCAAGGCTAAAGGAACACAAATGACCTCAACATAGAAGAACAGTTCTTCATGGAGCCTAATTAAAGTGAATAATGACCAATAAAGAGAGCAGATGGGGGGAAAAATGGAAATGTATTAATTTTGAGAAGGCAAAAATACACCCAAAATGATATATAGCTCAATTGATCAGCAATGGAGGGAATAGCATTTGTCAAAGAAAATTCAAAACTTCAAAATAAATCTTCAGAGTACGTGCTACGCAATTATGAAAATCCAAAATAATACATTTTCCAAGCAGCTGTTATGCAATTTAAAAATTCTAAATGTTTCGTACAGTCTCAGGTTTTAGCTCAAAAAGTCTGTTTACGACTTTGTTTCAGAATTATTTGTGGTTTTATTTGTTTTCATTGTTCCTAATGGTTCCCTGTATTTTTGAATGTTCAAATGTATTTTCCCAGGACAATACCGAGAAATTTATTTTATTCCCTTTATTAAGGGAATAAATGAGAGCAGTGTGGCATTGGTTCAGTTAGGATTGGTTCAATTTCCATTTGAAGGTAGATTAAAAAAAAAGCCTGACCCGTAAATGGCCAGAACAATAAACAACACTTAAAATCCAGTCTTTAATTTAAATTAGCTGACTGGTAAACTCTAATACTAATAAAAATAGAATACACATTTAAAAATAACTAAGCAACCAGTTCAGAAATCGAGGCTTTCAACACAGTATCCCTTAGGAAAACTCATTCATTTAACTGCGCAGTTACGTTCAAAAATATGCTACTTCCGGTTAGCATATTTATCACAAAATGGGTGGGAGGAATCCCCTCTGAGCACCAGGCGCTGTTTGGAAGAACGGGACGGCTCCGAACTTCGTAAGGAGTCACCCCGGTCCTGCTCAACTTTTAATGTACAGAGTGTGTTTTAGAATCCTTGCTTTTATCTTCTTTTAGTTTATTTAAGTGAGTTGTATTTTTATGTTTGAAAATACTTAAATATGTGAAATTTCTGTATAATTGTAAAATGCTATGATTTTAACTGTCACCAGTGTCAATAAACTTTTTTCAAAAGAAAATTTATCACAAAATGAGATCAAAAATAGGGCTGACACGATTTCTCGAATGATTCGAGTACCTCGATTATTCAAACTCCTCGAAGAAAATTTACCTGCCTCGAAGCTTTGTTAATTTATGTTTTATTTAGCGAACCGTGTTCCGGCCAGAACATTATTTGCGTCGCGCGGAGCTCTGACTTCCGCCTCTGAGTTGTTAACGAATGCTAAGTGTTAGCGGCATAATGTCTAATTTTCAAGTTAGGCTCGTGAGGATTTTATTGATTGATGATAATGCCCGGGTTCTCATCGTTTTTTGGGGACCAATAAGCCTCCTTAAAATGACTGGCTCAATGCCTGGAGCTGCTTGTTCAAAGCGAACGGCGGGAAGAGGCTGCAGGAGTATTTATACAGGTGAGCGGATAGACTGAGTAGTTGTTGGTTAAAGTGTAAGTGTAGCTTTACGGACGAACCGTACAATAAATTTCATATCACCCCGGTCTGAACAAACGGGAGGCGGAAATCATCGTGGCGGTACATGGCTGGTACATGAGTTTGAACGAAGGTGCAGTAAATATCCCGTATTGCTCCACCCCCCGCACCCCTACCCGATACATTACTCGATTACTAAAATATTCGTTTACAACAGCCCTAATCAAAAATAAAAACTGAACCCCAAAATCAATTAGGCACATCTTTTCAAATTAATCAGTGTGCGCAATGTCAAGGTCCAGTGTAAATATAATGGTTAAATTGATCCATTATTATTGAAATCTGAAAACAAACCTTTTCACAACGGAGTTCCGCGGTTGTGATAGCAGCGCCGCAAGAAAATATTTTAAACAGCTAAACTAAATTAATTAATTAATAGTCTAGCTGTTAATTAATAACATAAATGGGAAAGATACAAAGCTAACCGCTTAGTGAAATGTAAAGTTATATGTAGCAATGGATATGAAGAGTAATCAATGGAATGCCAAATCCAGCAACCACAGAAGCCAGACGCCAAACAACATGCAGACGGTCCCTTGTCAGATGACTAAATGTTCTTCCGACAAGCAGTGACAACCAATCCGAGAAGACATTTCATGTGGCATTTGGTGGTTTCTTTTTTTTTATGTATTTCAGTAATATGGGTTACATAAGCTTATGTGCAAAAGGGTTAATAGAGGAGCCATGACATCCTGAAGGCAGAGTTTCTTCCTCTTCCTTTTTTTCTTCTTCTTGAGATTAATTTGCGGTTTGTCAAAAAACTCCTTACTGTCACCAACTGGTAAGGAGTGTAGACAAAGGAGGAGTTTCAGAAGAGCAGGAGTTTCTTAAAGAGACAAAGGGCCATTTTTCAGGCAATAAATTAAGTAAATTTGTTTTTAAGTCATATTTGATATAACATTTTTATAACACCTGAAGTTAACATAGTCACTTGATTGTGTCATAAAATGACACCAAGTGCCTGAAAAACACATTATATTGCTCCTCTTCTTCTTTAGATTGTCATGTTATTAATTCACCAGGATTCCAAAACCATGTTGACAATCCAGTACAGCATGCCAGCACTACCTTATGTGGTCGTTTGAACAGAAAGACAAACGCTGTGCAATAGTCTTGTGTCACTCTTAATTTGGTTTTATTTTCCTTCCAGCCAGTCTGGCCTTCTTGTAATGTTTTGGTTTTGATCAACAGTCTTCCAGACTTTCTGGAGAGTTTTAGAGGTTCTCTTTAAACTTTAGATAGTTCATGACTCGGTTTCTGTTCAGTGTCTTTCTGATTTTTACTTGCCACTTAGCTGTGATCTCGAACTCTTAAGCTAAGATGACCAGTGTTGTGTGAGCATAAAAATTTGCAAAGAACCAGACTTAAATTTGATATTTGTGCATTTTGTTATCAACATTCAGTCGCAAAAACAGGTAAATCTATAAATACCTCCAAATGTCAAAATTGTGATCTCAACAAAGTGATTCTCAAACTGAGAATAATGATCTACTTGGAGATGATAAAAACTCAGATCTTTTAGTGTTAGATCTTCTCTCATTTGTTTTTATGCATGGATTTCAGGTACTTCATATATGCTGGAGATTGTTAATGAATACTGATCAATCTTAATTTTTGATCCAGTTTCCTACTTTTTGCCACATACTGAACAATGGGCTGTCCTGCAAGCTCCCGAAGTCTCCAGAAACCTTTGAATCATCAGAAAACCTGGAGAACTCGAGACAACGGTTACAAAAAAAAAAATCTCGCTCCTTAGATGTGAAGTATGAAAAAGTCAGTGAGTTTCTGGAACAGCTTTGATCTGATACATTCAACACATACTCTGTTAGCTCATCAAAAATTTCAAAAGTTCTGACGGATTTCGTCGTTCTTCACCAATTCTTGTTTTTCTGACGTTTTTGACTCTAACCCTCTGCCAGCTGTCCTAACTCCAGAACAACAAAACCTTTTGTTCTTTAGGCTTATGTTTCGATTGTTCATAAACTGCCGGCTCCTCTGATCAGGACTGTGGGTGGTTGGTAGATGAGATAAAGGTTTAATTGGGTGGAAGGTGAACATGTCGATGTGAACGGCTAACGAGATCCAGAAACAGACTTGGTACACCCAGAGAAGTCAAACGCCTGAGCGACGGTTATACTAAATAAGTGAGTCCCTGTGGACTGGTGTTTAGACGCTGCTCCCTGTCAAGTTTGCCCTTTGACCTGTGAGCTTTCCGTCACTCCAGCCGTCTAGAGGAGAGGCTCTGCCACAGAGACGGACGTAATCAGATGGAAGGTCATCCTGTTGTTTAGAAACTGCAGGGAGAAGAATCTCTGCTTCAGTCCAAACCACCTAATGGTCCAACTGGTTTCTGCGTATTGGGAGCCGTGGTCCGTGCGTATGAAGGTTCATTGCACTGGGCAATTAGAGATAAAGGGTTTTAAGAGTAATTAAGCTGCGGCTGACTGCAGAGCCTCATTAACACTGATGACCTGGTGGCATGACAACAGGAGCTGCTATCACTCTAACGATGCACAACGAGTGGACCCACCAGATCACAATCAACACTTGCACGTGTGGACGGAAGGATGACTCCCGAAGCTTTCAGACATCATGGCGCATTTCATCTCACACAGTGATCACAGCAGAACCACTGCATTCTCTGTGTAAATAAAATGCTTCAGTAATGACATCAGCCATGAAGAAATATTTTAATGAGTAACTTGTGATCCTGTGTTATCTCTATGAAGCAAGCGTCCTGTTAAATAATGGAGTTTTAAAAGGATCTTTGTTATGTAAAATAGACTTTTTTGAGGATTTTATCATGTTATAATGGTACTCCATCATCAAAAACGTACCTGGAGTGTTGCCTTGATTATTTCATCCGTGTTTGAGAAATCCTTTAATCTCCCATGGCAACCATTCAACTGTGCAAAATACCTGGGTGGACCTAGCCCGCCTTCGAGAACGAAGTTCCACAGAGCTGCAGTTTTCCAAGCTTTGGACTCCCCCGCTCAGCTCCTTCAGACTAGCCATTAGTAATTAGCAAACACCTGCTGGAACTATGTATAATGATCTCATTATAGGAGCTACTTCTTGTTACGTTGTTAAAGGGGTTAGTACAGGAGAGATGCTGCGATGACTTCCTGAAGGCGGAATTTCAGAAAGAACATGAGATTTTAAAGAGACAGAGGCCCAATTTCCAGGCATTAAATTATCAAGTCAAATTTCATATTTGATATATAGAGCATTTTTATAACAACTGGAGGTAACATAAAAACTCAATTATGCTATAAAATGCCACTATGTGCCTGGACAACAAATTATACTGTCTGTTTAAAGTCTGCGGATGATGTGACAAAGTGTAAAAAAGAAATTCAAGAGGTGTAAATATTCTTTTGTAAATATTCTGTATAAAAATGTATTGCGATGTTTGTTGGACTTACTGTTGTTCGAAACCTGTTTTATCAAAGAGGAAGCTCCTAATCAGAGGATCCTAGTCAGGACGATGGCAGAGGAAGCATGAAGTGAAGTTTCAATGCAGTCGTAAAGATCACGACTGCTGTAACGTTCACACCAAACAGAGCTGCTGCACGCCAAACTCCTTCCTGTGTTACATCCTCTTTTAAGTGCTGCAAAGACCGCTGAAGAAGAAGAAGTAGAAGAAGACAAAAATGAGGAAATTCAAACATTTCAGACAGATCAAATCTGAGAGCTAGAAAGAATATTTGAGTTATTTTTGAGCAATGTCTTTAAGATTTGCTTCTCAATAACCAACTGTTGATGTTCCGCATAAGAACTTTTTTGTTTAGCTATAATAATAATAAACAGCTGTCTGTGCTGATCTGTGTTAAAATAAGGAAATGCAGGTCATCAAACTGTTGTACTGATCAATCTTAGACTGGTCAAAGTTCCTCAAACTTTGACCAGATTGAAAACTGCAGCATTTTTACAACACTTCAACTGAGTTTTCTGATTTCTTTTTAAAGGGTTAAGTCGAGTAACGATCAGGAGTCAGTATCTTACCTGCAAAAGGATGTCTTTCTGAACAACCTGTGGTTAAATAAACATAAAAGAATTCTGATTAGAGAATCAAGCTAGTGGTTAATGTGTGTCAACCCATAAAACATTTGAAATAACAGCTTTTTATTCAGCTTCCAATTCTTTAATGCTGAAATTTTAACTTTATGGAGGTCTAGAGATGATTCTTACAACTTGGAGTTGATTCTTTCAACTTTGAACTTTTTAATAAAATTTTCATAGACAGACACTTTTTAGCACTTAAGGAAGCAATTTTCTTCTGCTATCTTTTGGGAATTGTCCTTATGGGTTTTTGTTATTTAATTTCAGGCTCTCACTGTTTAGCTGAGGTCATTTCTGGACAGGTCTGAATATTTTCCTATCTGGGTTCATCAAAAGTCTAGCAAATAACCTTAGTGGGCCAACAGCTACATCCCAGGGACTTCAGGTTCCTCTGTAGAAATGATGGTAGTCGTACCAAACTCCAGGCGGAGTTTAATGAAAGGTTACCCTCCCTCTCGCTGGGTGTTTGGCTAATCCTCGTAAAGACGTATAATCCCCAGGAAGAGCAAATATTACAACCTGCTTTAATCGCTCACACAGAAAACCTGGTGGGGGAATTCGATACGATTGTCTCTTTCTGTTTTGAAGCGTAGACGGACAGGAGCTAGCTGAGCGGGACTCGGTGGAGAGGAGCTCTGGCAGAGGGGCAGCGAATACCGGGTGGCTCTGAATGACAATTGAGGCTGAATTAGCATATTCAGGTTAGGGGGAAAATAAAAGTTCTTTAAAAGACAATGGCAACTGATATGCAAAGAGAGCTGGCCAAAGAAACAAGCTACATACCTTGGCTGAGTGTTTGCAGCAGGATGATTGTGTGTGCATGTACATGGGTGTTTGTCTGACTCAAACCAAGACAGTCCAAGACGCATTTTTGCAAACATCATAAAGCCATAAAAGGGGACACTACTTTAGAAGCAGGAAGAACTATTTGAAGAAAGAACAGTCTGTGTTTCGATGTCCAGGAGAGTCGCTTGTTCAAAGTCTCTCTCTGTTATGAGCCACGTGGTCCGTTAGTGTCCTGCTGCTTTTCTAATCCTCATTCACATGTAATGGCCGACATTTCATCTTAATGTGTTAATTCATTAGCTGGCTGCTGAATGGGGAGTCTGAGTCCACAGAGACACTATAATGAGTCCCAGACCAACGGCAGAATTAAAGCCGACAGAAACGAGTTAGAATGCAGCAACCCATAGCAATGCTTTGTTTGGGATTTATTCTAAAAAATATCATAATACAAATGCTCCTAAAGGGCTGACTGTGCTGTTAAAATATCAATGACTTCTTAAAACGAAACAATATCATCTTTTTTCAGTCCTTCCAGGATTTGGTGTTTGTGGTGCTAATTTGGAGATAATTGCAATACTTGCACTTATTCATGACGGTAAATGCAACTTTTTATTACTCGCTATATAGATCGTGGACTGTAATCTGACATCAATCGAGGCTGAAGCGGTTGTTTAGTATAAGTAAAGTTTTTGCCAATTTTTGAGAAAAAAAATCTGCAATAAGCTCCCAATTGTTAGTGAAAAAAAGTGAGGGGATTTGTTGATTTTTGCATGAATTTCCAGAATAATTCTCAAGGATTTAGAGGGACACATTGATATAATTTGGCAGTAAACAGATACAAATGGCATTGATTTGATTGATAACATATTTAAGCATACTAAATGTGCTAATGTTTGAGAAACAACTCACCATTACAAAAAATCTCTATCCACCGTCATCAGCGGCTATGCTAACTAGCTTAAGTATTCAAAACAGGCTATGCTAGTTGCAGTGTAGCAGAAAGTAAGGGAGGGAGAACAAGCAGCACCACAAGAGACAGTGACTGACAGCGCTAAGACCCGCCTCCTGGCTGTGATTGGTCGTTTCTAGTTAGCATGGAGAAGGCCGAGGAGCTCAACCTTTTAACCTTTTATCTGTTTCATACCAAGCTGTCACAATATAGTGACAGTTTCTACAAACATGTAATAAAGTTATTTTTTACAAACGTTTCATTCTGCAACTTTATGAAATCATTGTTTGGAAATGGCAAAAAATTGGAGTGACTGAACTATCCCTAAATAACTGACTTTTGACCTGTATTTTGTATGTATTCATGTATTTTTTTTTAATATATATTGTAATTTTTTTATACTGCCATTGAGAAGTACCAAAGTCTTTATTGCAACAGTGATTCAGTGTCCAGCCAGCAGACAGTTGGAGACATCAGTCGGCATCCCAGACAGACAGACAGTAAGTCTTCGTCGGCTAATTGGCTTGTGCAAAAGATCTCTGAATTTCATTCAGTCAGGCTCCTAAACTCTGGATGCAAAAGGCCAACAGCCCCCTCTAACTGCACCCCCCTCCCCACCCCGGTCAAAGAGCAACACCCAACCCCAGATGTGGTTCCTCATTAATGCGGGGGCAGGGGACGACTGCAGGGATCTGGTTCACGAAAGACCTGCTACTCTCAGCTCCAGCCTCTCAAATGGCGGCGGTGATAAATCCTCTTTGCCTGCCTCTTCCGCTCTCCTTGAACAAATCAATCAGTCAAGATGCAAAACGCAGCAGCAGCCTGTGTGGACCCAGGGAACCAGGGGGGGGCTTCCTGGCACTGGAATTACTCTCTACATGTGGGGTCAATATGTGCAGTGCCTAAGAGTGTGTGCTGGAGAGGGAGTGTGTGAGTCAAAAGTAGAGAGCGAGAAGAAGGGGTGTGGGGAGGGGGGTGTTGTCAGGGTGTACCCCTCCCTCTGAAGGGCTGTATAAAACAGAAGGGGGGGAGATGTTACCTTGGTCACTTTGAGACAACCTCACACTGCCTGGACCCACAGATCCTACTGGGAGCTGCTGACAAGTTCTAGGAAGGACAGGCTCGCGGTTGATGGCTTCTCTCTGTTTGCTGGACTAGAAACAAGTTGGGGGAGGGCAAGAAGACGGAGCATCGTTAGTCCATCCAGAACCAGAGCCAGAGGAAGTTTCCAAACTTTTGGAAAAGTTTCAAAGCAGCAGCTCAGCCATGAAGGTTTTCAACTTGCTGTACTTGTTGCTGCTGCTCACAGCGTTGGTTGCTCCCGCGTTTTCAGTCAGACCAGGTAAGACTACGCAGCGACCCCTGACCCCACCTAACCCAAACCTCACCCTTAAACCTAACCCTAAACAACCCTGCTCACTATAATATTTACTCAATCATTTTGCTAAACCCTCAAAAGCAAACAGCTTAGTTTATGTTAAGTTTTAAGATGTCAAATCTGAGAATGATGTAAATGTAAAAACTGATTTGAGAAAACAAATCATTAATAACCCCCCAATAAATAGATAAAGTTTGTCCCTTTAGCTAAACATTTCTAAGCAAAAGCTAAACAAAATGTTAAAACCGCACATTGACCATCAACTGATAACCACAGCAACTGAAAGAGCAACTTTAAGCTCATAGACACTAAACAGTGAAAAACACCCAGCTAGTAACGAGCTGAAATTTTTACCATAATAATAATAAACAGGCCTCAGACAATTACTAAAACATATCGACTTTTAATTTTCTGCCAAAAATCATTTTCTTGCTGTTAATGGGAGACTAAAGTTAGCGTGGACTTGGCTGATCAATGGTCGTTTCTAGTTAGCCTGGAGAAGGCCGAGGAGCTCAACCTTTTAACCTTTTATCTGTCTCACACCAAGCTGTCACAATATAGTGACAGTTTCTACAAACATGTAATAAAGTTATTTTTTATAAACGTTTCATTCTGTAGCTTTATGGAATCATTGTTTGAAAACTGCCATTTCCAAACAACTGCAGTTCCTTTGACTCGGAACCAAATTAGTTTAAATTCTGTTCCTCACTAGGTCAGTCTGCTCTGTAATTTATTTATTTATTTTTTTTACTATTTTGCGATCAGTGAAATCTTTAAATCTTTGTTGTTGTTGTTGTTGTTGTTGTTGAAAAAACGCAAAATGCAGACTGTTTTTGGGTCTGTTAATCCACCTCAAATGGCCCCATATGTTCTACAGGTTTATGGGTCCTCTAGACTATTTTGGATTTTTGCGAACCGACTAAAAAGTTAAATATAACATTAACACTGCAAGAATTAATTTATGAATTAATTTGTTTCTGCGGTAAATTTCAAGACCACCAGCTGTGGTCGGGCAGTTTAGGGGGTGAGGTGGCGGTCGGGGTTCATGTGATGATGATGGAGGAAGGGTGGAGATGGCCGCCGGCGAATTGCACAGCAGCCACGAGGGCGACCCGGTCTGCCCCCCTCCGGCGACCCGGTCTGCCCCCCTCCGGCGCTGCGGCGGGCTTTTGTTAATCACGGTGTTAAAGCGCCACGCAGCTCTGCAGCAGGGCCAGGTGTGGAGGTCGGGCTTCAGGCGCTCCTTCTGGAGGGAGGCAGCAGCTGCTGCTGCTGCTGCTGGTGGGGGTCATAAAGTCATCCAGCAGTGGACCTCCTTCTTCCTGGGCTCGGCCTCCAGCAGCCTCTGAACCACGGGAGCAGAGAGGATTTATTGGGGACGTTCAGAAATAATCACGTGTTAGGTCTCTTTCTCTGCCGCTCTTCCCAGCTGCTCCTAAGTGACTCCACGCAGTAAAACAGTTGCAAGTGTTCACGAGGGATCAAGTTTATGGCGTAGTTACGTTTATCACCTGACCACAGGAAATAGATAGGTATCCCTGGACGTGTTTAAAGAAATTGTTCCATTAATCCGGCTGTGTTGATGCAAACAGCATAAAAAATTGTAAGTTTTATTTTACTGAATTTAGGGCATTTTTGTCGCCCAATGGCATTTTAGTTCCATTGAAAACCATTTAATTTAGTTTAAATTAAAGTAATTTTAGTTTCCATGAAAAATCTTGCGTTTTGTTAAAATCCCTTCCAGATGGTGCGGTAATATTTGACAAACAGGTTAAGCTTTGAGGCATCATTTTGTTTATTAAATTTTTTTAAAAAAGGGTAAAATGACGTCATTAGCCAAAATGTTGCTGCATTTTACGTAAAAGCAACTTTGCTTTTGCACATTTTCAACTTCCAAGTTGTTGGAGTAAAGTAATAGGTGAAAAAAAAATTTATTTACAAGAATGTTTGCACAAAATAAATAAATAAATAATCAATGTTGCTGCCACTTCTTGACATAAATAATCAGACTTATCTTTGGGATGGGGGGGCGGATACTTTATTTGCTAAAACTGACTTTTAGGGAGTAAAAATGGCGAGGACATAAGTTCAAAATGGCGTTCGTTTAACCCTGTTAAGAGACGGGGTCCTTTGGGCCCCACAAGCTTTTAATCCTGTGCGCAGTCAGGTGGGGATTGAACTTGCCCAGCGTGTGCGTTTGCAAGTTTTTTGTTACCTTTTGTGTGTATGGTTTTGGGAACTGACGGTCTGATGGAACACACCATAGCACTTGGGAAGCGTGGGGAAAACGCTTCTATAAATGTGCTACGTACAGAATAGCATATGGTGCTGTTTATAGAATGTATTATATTTCTAAAATAAAATTTCATAAGTAGGGGAGAGAAGAGCTGAGTGTCGTGCTAAGACTGCAGGAGGGTTAAAATAAAATTGTATCTATAATATTTATAATGAATTTTAAAAGAACTTTCCTTTGTGTCCAAAAAAACACCAGTGGGGTGTAAAAAATCATGGAACCCGACTGGACGGCCTCCAGATTATTCGCAGATTTAAATGTCTGAACAGCCATAACTAGCTGCTAACGGGCCTAGCTCATCCATGTGTCGTGTGGTGGTGTATTTTAAATACAATCTTGTCTGTTTCAGACTTCCTGAACCTGAAGAGAAAATACCACAGACACCACTGTCCACACAGGCGCTGCATGCCTCTCCACTCCAGAGTCCCGTTCCCCTGAGGTGAGCCGTGTTTCTGTGAACTCTGCCAAAACACCACATCTTACCCAGTCAGTTTGGTCGAGTTTATAGTGCAAATACTGTAAGACAAAACTAACTCACAAGTAACTTTTAAGCAATAAATACGAGCTTTTTTTAAGTTGGTATTTTCTTAATATTGATGAAGGAAATAGTTGTTCCTTTGTCAGATTCACTTATGTTGTAAGTGAAATAATCTGCCAAAGGAACAAATGCTTTTTCATTAATATTAAGACTTAAAACGAGCTCCTATATCTTGCTGAAAATTTACTTGAGTCAGTTTTGTCTTATTGTAAAGGTGCTAAGAGAGTTGAACTAGAAACCAGACTAAAAACAGTTGGTAAGACTTTGTGTTTTTGCAGTGAAGCTGCATGGTGGATGGAACAAAGCTGGGTTACAGGCCAGGCAGTTAGCAGGGTGGCTGTGGTCAGCAGCAGTGGGCTCACGCAGAACAAGGGAGGGTGGAGGAAAAGGTTGAGGCATAAATCCAGCTAATGATGAAGAGGAATGCTTTAATGCCAGAGAGGCGATTCCTGCTCATTGACTCTGACGTCGTCTCAGCAGGTCATTAAATAAAGTGTTTTTTTCCAACTCAGGCGGAGGAAACTCTTCAGAGGAGTGAGGATGGATGTGATCCTGGGCGGCGCGGATGGATCAGTCAAGACAGACGGACGCAGGAGGTGGAGGAGAAAAATCCACGAAACGCCACTCAGAGACGGCCATGATGCCCCGCAAAAGGGAGCACTTCAAAGTCAGCCTCTCCTTGAGACTTAAGATGAAAAACTGTTCAGTCAGGACAGAGTTTAAACCATAAAAGCTGACAGCGGCGCGGTGCGGCGTGGCGCTCACAGATGTGACTTCAGAGACTTGGAGCTTCAACCTGGAGTCACATTTCATAACCAGGAGAGAGAAGATTTATCATGAAGAATGTTCAGCGTTTAGCAGAAACGCTGCAGCCCAAAGAGACTGAACAATCTGTTTATAATGTATGTGTCTATGTATGAACTTCAGCTGTTGACTGAGAAACTTTTTCACCTTTTGAATAAAAAAAAGTGCAGTTATGTCATTTTACTTCTCCCATTCTTCCTTCAAAACAAAAAAATAAAATCAGAAACTCAATCAGATTAGATGGTGAACATCTGGGAAGATCAATTTTCTAAGCCTTTCCACAAATTCTCAATTGGAATCAAGTTTGAACTTTGACTAGGCCATTTCAAGTCAGTCATACAGTCCAATACAGACCGCTCCACTGCAGTTCTGTGAGTTTATGTCTGTTGGAAAGCGAACCTTTGTCCCTCCTGAAGACGAGTGTCCCCTCAGCATAATGCTGCCACCACCACCTGTTTTCCTCCTTCACAGCTGGATTTGTGGCGTTCGTGATTCACAGTTGACCTCTGGACAGACTGTCCTGCCTGAGATCTGTTCAAATACGGCTGATCAGGTGGATTAATCACCATGAATCGATTTTTGAAATAATCGTCGACTGGAGTAAACAGTTGCTGAAAGAATATATTCAGAGCAGTAATTAAGCCAAAACTATAATAAAAAAAAAAAATACATTTTACATTTCAGATAGAAAAGAAATATGTAAAAGTATTTTACCCAGAACTCCTTAAGTGAAATATTTTTAGCCTCACCAGATTCAAATTCTGTAAAAACCCAAAATAAAATAAAATCTCATGTTCATATTAAAAAAATATTTTTAGCAGGTGCATGCTGTGTTACAAATAACTGAGTACACTAAGGAATGCTGTTATTGCATTTTAGGAAATCCGATGTTTATTTTCTTACTAAAACACAACATTTAAATATTTGTAATTTTTAAGAGGTTAAGTGAAAAATGTGAAGAATGTGTCCATTACAAATTGCCCCCGTTTCAATGGAGACGTAGAGAGTGCCGGCCTCCGTGTTACCATGGCTTCAAACTGAACTTATGAAGCACAATAGTCCTGCTATTGCTGCTGCAGCTGATCTAAAGTTCAAGTTAAGATGAAAGGTAGTGAGAAAAATCAAAGATTTTATTGGTTCACAGAATTAGTGACAAAACATATAAGAAAAGTAATGCGATCAATAAAACAGTACATGTTGACCCGGGTAGATGAAAACCTCTCTGTCCTTTGTGCAGATGCTCTTACTGCTCTGTTGCTTTCAGAGGAGCAGACTGGAGGTCATAGGTCAGTGAAGCTTGTAGAGCAGAGATAAAAACCTCCTTCACCTCAGATCTGTGACCCACGACTCCACCTCCTCCTTCCACCTCCCATCATCCTCCTCCTCCTCCTCCAGCGTTATCAGTCCATCTCAGGTGCCGGGGCCTCGGCGCTGGAGCCGGCCGGCTCAGTGTGTGTGTGAACAGGTGTGTTTGCTCCACTGTATTCCTTCAGATCTCCTCTCAGAGCGGTGCAGCGGTCTTCCTCCTGAGAGCTGGAGGCTTTCATCAGCAGGGTGAGCTCAGTGCTGAGCGGTGAGGTTGAGCAGCCTCTTGCTCAGTAACGTGTTGTGCTGTTTCAGGTACTCTATGAGGTCGGCCTGCTTCTCCACCACCTCCTCCAGAGCGGACGAACCTCTGAGACACAGGCAGGACACGCAGAGATTCAGTTATCAAAACACCTGCCTGGTTTTGTTTTGTTCTGGTTTTTGCTTTTCTACTCATTTCTCTGACCAGCTGTTCCACCGTCATCTATGCTACCTGCAGTTGCTCTGGAAAATGCTGTATATATCAAATATAATTTGAAAGAAATCTGACTTTGCAATTTAAAGGCTTGGTTGGGCCTCTGCCTCTTTAAGAAACTCCTGCTCTTTCTGGAACTCCACCTTCAGGAAGTCGTCACAACATGGCTCCTCTGTTGACCCTTTAACGACGTTTTAACCAGTGTTTAACTGAGAAGTAGGTCGTGTAATGAGCTCAGCACATGTGCAGTTTCACCAGGTGTTTGCTAATTGCTGCCCACTAGTCTGAAGGAGCCGAGTGAGTCAGAAGCTCGGGAGTTTTCAAACTGCAGCTCTGAGGAGGAGCTTTGTCCTCAAAGGCGGAGCTAAGTCCACCCAGGCATTCTGCACAGCTAAATTGTTGCTATGGGAGATTAAAAGGTTTCTCAAACATGCATAAAAGAATCAACGCAACACTCCAGATATGATTTTATTTTTCATGATAGACTAGCATAACATGATTTAAAGCTAAAAAAAAAAGTAAATTTTACATAACACTGGCCCTGTAAATCTTTGCCATGTTTTATTTGTTGTGTAAAAGAGTTGATGACAAAACAACAAGCTATTAAAACTAAAACTAAACCAATGTGGCTGTAATGAATGACAGATCCAGTGGATTCCATCTCTGTGGGGGTCAGCAGGTCAGAAGATGCAATAAATGCTTGTGCAACATATGACAGTAAAGAGCCGAGACGCATCTGGTCCTACTGGTCGCAGAAATATCATATTTAAGCTCCTTTTGCAGAATTCATCTTTTATGTTAAAACTCATGTTTATTTGTATGAATGAATGAAACTGTGACTGATTAAACTAACACTGATGAAGTTGGATTTTCTTGCAGGACACAGATTCTCAGTAAGATTTAAAATCTACATTTTCTTAAGGGGAACTGCAGACGTTTGTTTTCTGATCTGAGTGAGTGCTTTGGGTCGTCGTCATGGTGAAACAGGAAGCTTTAGTGATAAGCTAACTGAGGAGTTAGCTTATCCTGATCTCTTTTTTTTTTTTTAAAGGTTTTATTGGCTGTAGTGGCCTTTATGTGATAGTGAATTGGGTAATGAGAGAGGGGGAAGACATGTGGCAAAGGTCACCAGTCTGGGAATCGAACCTGCGACAGCCGTGTGGAGGACTAAGGCCGCCACATGTAGGTTGTACTTAACCCCTCTGCCACCACAGCACCCCGTCCTGATTGATCCGTCTCTGGAGTTATGCTGCTACAGGCTAAAACTGCTGGAGGACAAACTGACCATTTTTCCCTCAACCTGCTACTTTCTTCTTCTACTACTCTCCACTTTGTATTATTTTCAGTTATTTCAACTGTTGTCTTTATATGTATAAATGACCTGACCTTGTGGTGTGTGAGTGTTTTGACTTCTCTTGATCACAGATAGTATTCCTGGGTCAGTTCTTTTGCTCCGTCTTCTCAAACTCCAACCAATTTATGTTAATTTATGTTATTTAGTTAACGAGACTAACCAATAAAAATCCCCCCCCCCCCCGCCCTCCTGATCTTGTGGTGTGTGTGTGGGGGTGTGTGGGTGTGTGTGGTGTACCTGAAGCCGGTCTCGGTCGGCAGGTTTGTGACGCTGTAGGTGTGTGAATGCTCCTCTTGGCTCACGTCTGGTGCAGCTCGCCGTCTGTTGAACTGCATTACCCTGACTAAAAAAAAAAACACACAAAGATACACACACACACACACAGCGACACATTAAGAGGTTTCTGAGTAAATGAAGAACATTAATAGCTGTGCTTCCATTGACAGCAGAATTGAGAAAACAGAATTCGCAAAACTGCAATGGAAACAGTTTTTCTTGCATCTTGAGTCATGTGATAAACAGTCGAATGGTTCTACTGTGGAAAAGATGAAGATGACGACAGGAAGTGGCAGAAGGAGGGCTTTGTGGCAAGTTATTCACGTGTGATTTTAATTTTAATCATTTCTTATTTAATATAAACATCGCAACTGCGTTTCCTTCGACATTAGCGGAACCTAGACAAAGATTTGCACACATCTGTGATGGAAAGGCGGCTAATCAGAGGCTTCCAGCTGGGTGTTTGTCTCTTTACTGTTTTTCCATCTGGTCTTCTTCCAGTCTCACGTGGACCGTTACATCCTACGCTCAGGAGTCGTCGTCCTCCGCTCCCCAGCCTCCAATTGTGACGCCCTGAGCGTCCACCTTAACACTCGGGACGTGGCTCGCAGCGGTGTGGGAACAACCGCAGCACAAACGCACAACGGCGTTACCGGGAACCGAGATAAGAAGACGAAGAGCTGTGGATGATGTGAGGAAGGCCAGCGGGATAAGACTCCAGAGTGATCAGCCAGAGGAAACAGAGCCTTATCTTTACCTGAACAGTTCAGCTCCAGAGCATCCACACAATATAAAGAAATACTCCACATTCCCGCATAATGAGGTGCTAAATCTGTGTGTGTGTTTGGGTGTGTGTGCGTGTAAATGAAGCATATGAGGGAGAGAAAGAATGCTGAGAAGCAGAGATTATGTAGAGAACATGGAGGGTGGAAGGATGGATAATGGAGAAGACATTAAAGTCACAGAACGCTTCAATAAACGAAATGCAAATGAGCTCCTAAATGATGTGTAACAGAGAGGGATGAGACAGGAAACACATGAAGAAGATGCAAAAACGCAAGGAAAGACGAGACACCAGCTGAAACCTGTCCATGCTTAGAGAGCGACCAGCTGTCCCAACAATACTGTTGTTTTCAGATCATTTTTCACGTTATTTAGTGGTAATGGAAAAATAACGCAAGAACACATTCTAAAAGATCAATAAACTTTAAATTCTAACGCACATTTTATTCTTTAACTGGAAGATATTTTAAATATTCAAAATAAATAAACTTTTCAGCCAGATATAGGAGCTTGTTTTAAGTCAATAATTCCTTAATATTGATGAAAACATACTAGATCCACTGGTAGATTATTTTACCTGTAAAATGGGGAAAAATGTCTTGTTATAAGTGAAATTATTTGCTGGTGGAACTGGCATTTTTCATCAAAATTAAGGAATTGACTGAAAACCAACTCCTATACATGGACAAAAAGAAATTACTTCAAAGTTAGTTTTGTCTTATTTAAACTGTACAAAGATATTTTCACTAAAAGCTACACCTAAAATAATTAGAGCTTAACATTTGGAGGTGAGGGCATCATATTGTCCCGAATGAATAGTGAAATTCACTCAAACAGTCCTGATAAGGATTTGAATGGGTGTGTTTTTTAAAGGAAGACGACTCCAAACACACAGCCAAAGGTCAGAAGAAAGAAAACAAAGCTGCTGAACTATCCCAGTCAATCCAAGAGGACAGAAGAATGACTGGTGAGGAATTGTGTAGAAGATGTGTAAACAGCTGGTGTGAAGGAACGTACTAAAACCTCTCTGAGCAGCGCGCCGTAGTTCCTCCAGACTGGAGACCGTGGAGCAGAGATGATGGAATGAGGTTTTCTACAAAGTGTATAATTCATCTCAGTCGGCGCGCTCTCTGTGCAGTTTCTTTCATAACATTGTGTGTTAACTGGGCTGGTAGTGACATCTGGTGTGGAAATCACCTCAGCAGAAACAGATGACATGTTCAGTGCTGATGTTCCGCGCTGTAAATCAGAGCTAATCCACCGTCAGTAGCTGTGTTTCCATTGACCATGTGGATCTGACGGCTTGAAAATAAATTTGCTTACTGGAAAAACAGCGATTTAAAAAAAAACAAACTCATTTTTCGATAAAAGCGAAGAATGTTTTTTCTTTTTTTTTTAAATGATTGCAAAACTGCAATGGAAACATTTTTTTTTTTGCATCACACGAGTCACATGATCCACAACCGGATGTTGTCAAAGGCAAAAACAACGAAGAAGAAGACGATGACAGGAAGTGGTTGGAGGATGATGGTGAGGAATATTTTTAAATGACTGTGAACAAACTTTATCAACATGTAATTTAAATTGTGAACATGTGTTTTTTTGACATTAGCAGAATATCGACAATGTTTTATGCGCCTTTGTAATGGGAATGCAACTAGTGACTCATAATAAACAGACACTTCACAGCGTTCCAATGCCGCCGCCTCTCCTCCAAAATCCACACAGCTGATTATTTAAAAACTGTGTATTTTTCACAGCTGTCATTCCTACACTAATGCCTTTAGTAGACTAACAATGCAGTCCGTCTATAAAATAAACACTGTCACAGTAGATTTAAACCCAGAAAGGCGAACCAGAGTGACAGACGGCTAGCTGTGGCAGGCGGCGTGGAGGAGGTGGCACATTTCACACCTTCCTGTCAGAGACTCTCACATGGTTGGACGCACTCAGACTGCTCTCATCTGAAGCCTCCGTCACCCACCTGGAAGTGCACATTTCCAGGTGAACAACAGTGAAGCTGCAGAAGTGCTAACAGCTAACGGCACCACACGAGTTTAAACAGGAGACAGAGGAGTCAGAGTATTTCCAGTGCTGCTGGGCGGTAATAAACGGGAGTGTTGTGGTGGAGGAGTGTGGGGTCTGGGGTTTTGTTACGGAGAGAAGCCCAGTGTGGTCGTCTGCTTCCAGGTTCAACAGCATTTTTATAACAACTGAAGGTAAAATAGTTCGATGATTGTACCATAAAATGATACTCTTTGGCTGGAAAACACAAAAACCTGGCTCTTTTAAAAATGACCAGAATGTCTTTATGCCAAGAAGAAATGCATCAACCATGTAGGATTATGCTGCAGGTATCAGCATCCTTGCTGGTGCCATGCGCCCTGCAGGGCTCACATTAACTCCTGCACTGGCAGAACAGAAGGATGTGTTCCGAGTGGAGGCCTTTGAAGGCTTTGATGTGCAAGCAGCTCTATAGAGCAGAGTGCATTCATGTTAAAATGAGAGGCAGAAACATACAGAGGAGCTCAAACAATCAGCACGCACTTCAAAGAGCCTCTGAACGAGGCCTTCCTGTGTGGACTCAGTAGCTGCAGGCGTCCATCTAGGAGTCACTCAACTAGTGTCACCCCGTCTCTCCATCTGCTGGTGTCAGCGTGAGCTACCAGGAAGCATTTGACCACGCTGGACCGGCCTGATCTCAGCTGGAATGTGACTGTCAAACACAAACACACACCCCAGAGGAACGCCAGACTGGATCAGCTGCCCTGTAAACACAGGGACAATACCTGGGTGGGTTGTGGGGGGCACATCGCTACCCTTTGGCTACATTAAATCCTTGTGCCTCTTATCTTCCCTCCGTGGCCGGCCGGAATCTCCCCCGGGCATCTGCGCCCTTCAGCGGACCTTTAATATGGATTTCCTTTCAATCCAGACTCTTTGCTAGTAACATCCTCTGACCCATCATCTTCGGCAGCAGTTTCCCCTTTACACGGCCAAAAGAAAAGCTGAAAGGTGAGGGGTCACCTGAAAATCCTGAATTGTTCAACAGCGTTCACATAGGACGACGTTAAATTAACATATTTAAATTTAACTTTAAATATCTCTTGAGATTCTGTTCATGTGACAGCCTCTAACATACACATTTTAATGGCTTTTCAACAGGTGCATTGTAATTGTAACGTTAACTGAAAGTAACACGCAGTGCAGCCATTTCATTAAACTGACATTTCATCTCCATATGAGTACAGCTATTCCAGGAAGGCCTTAGAGAATATTATGAACAAAGATCAGCAGTATAAAAATGTACATAAAAATGTATGGGGTCTTTTCCTGCATATTATCTTATACTTTCACTACGCTGTGAAAGTATAAGACAGATGGTCTGTGAATAAAAAAATAAATGAATAAAGTAGAAATTTAGCTTCTCTGCCTTTCTCTATGGTTCTGCTGTCATCTGAACAAATAAGTTGCTCAGAAACAACTAAACACAACCTGGAAAAAGGTTTTAGCGCCATCAATCTCCCTTGTGTACGCTCAGCTCAAGAGCTCGTACACAAGGCTAGAATGATAAGCTAGAATGATAAGCCCAGTTAGCATAGTCACTGATTACGACAGTATTTCAATAATGGTAAGTTGTTTCTCCACCATTAAAACATTCAGCAACGCATACACAAGGTTGATTAACAGCGCTAAGCCCCTCTTCCTGGTCCTGATTGGTTGTTTTTGATCACATGCGTTTCTTTTCTTCAGACAGCAAAAGCATCTCCATATGAATACAGCTGTTCCAGGAAGGATCGATCTTGTCACAGATGATCCGTCTCATATTAAACTGTCATAAAACTGTGACATTTTTAACCAATATGGAGAAAACAGGTTTTTGCAAAAGTTACATACTGCAGTTTTAAACATTCCACACAGCTCTGATCAATCAAACATGGCTGCTCACATTAACTAGTACGACTGGCACCAATTTTTTCCGTTAGTGCTCAGTTCTACCTGACTCGGATCGTCTACCATTACAACCACCTCAACGGTTCAGTCGTCGTGACGAGACGGTTTAAATAACGAAGTGCTGTTGTTTCTCATTGGCCATCAAGAAGAAAAATGTCTGGACCTGGTTGTTGGACCACCATGTTCCCTTCACTGTTGCCGCCTTGCTACAGGCTCAGTCATTTCAGGAAGCTTTTAAAAACGCCTGGTTTGATTCTTGTAACCGAGTCGATCTCGTGAATCAACTAGTGAAGAACAAACAGCGCCAATAAAATTCCCTTTTTTAAGAAAACTAATTAAAAATGCTGATGAGTCATAGCAGAGCACTCTGCCTTTCTCTTTTAAATCTCGGGGGAGTGTGTGTGAACGGTGGGCAGGGCCAGGAGCTCATCGAGCTTTCAGGCTGGGGGGGATCCATGTCCTCTGCTTCAGAGGCTAAACCAACAGATAAAAACGGCTAGAAGCCGTCTGCTAGCAGGCTTAGGGACACCAGCTTCCTCTGAAAGGTTTAATACAAACTTTAAAAAAGCAAAACTAAATCTAACTTCTAGATAAATAATAAAGAATTATTTTTCTTTTCTTACAGAAAAGTTTGAAGAAACTTTTCTGTAAATGTTTGTCATGGTAAGTGCTGTAATCCTGGCTGCTCTGATTTGCTAAGGAAGTTTCAATGGCAGATTGTTTCACTTACAACATGGGAAAAAGGTTATGTTCTAAGTGAAATATTCTGACAATGGAACTAGTATTTTCCATCAATATGAAGGAATTATTGACTTAAAACAAGCACCTATATCTTACTGAGAAGTTACTTGTAAATTAGTTTTGTCTTATATCAGGTGCATTAAAATATTTGCACTAGAAACTAGACTTAGGTCTTGTGTTTTTGCAATGAAGCCAACTAAACATAAATAACTCGTTTTAGATTTCCAGTGGAGACAAAAACAGAAAAGACAACTGGATGAGTTGGACTGGTTTGGGAATAATCCTGAAAACTTTGCTGAGTGTTTGTGATTGAAGCAAAGAACCAGCAAAGGATGGACCCGGAGCTGAATGGCTAATTGTCATGCTGCTGAGTCTTAGAAAGGCAGGGCATGTATTGTGATGCAAACATGCTCAGAAAGAGTGGGGGAAGTGTGTGTGTGTGGGGGTGTGTGTGTGAGATTGGGCCTAATGTAATCTGCGAGGTGTGTCTCTGTAAAGGGATCTGATCATTTTCCTATGTTGGTCTTTTTATATGTGACTTAAAGTACAACAAGGAGCCGTCTGCCACATGTAAAATGCAGACAAATAGAATCAATTAACAAAAATAACAGGCTATAACTTGGAACAGGAACACTGCTATGGTGTAAACTTCATATACACACGTAAGAAGAACCTACACAGCATTTTTCCAGAATCTAATCATTGGAAATGTTTGTAGATGCACTTCCATAAATGTGCGCAAAACTTTGTCTATATTCCGCTAATGTTGAAAGAACAACATTTTGCATGTGTGGTGTTTCAATTAAATAAGAAATGCCATTAAAATCACATGTGAATAAGTTTGTACGCATGTTTCCATTGTGTTTTTGCAAAATAAACCAAGTTTGATATGGATAAAAAACAAACAAACAAAAAAACATTTTGTCCTAGTTCCAAAACTTATTATGGAAATTGCTGCGTTTCCATTGAGTGAAATTATTTTCTTAATATCAAATTACCAAATTATATGGCTGATGGAAACACAACTTCTCACTCTTCACCCAACAATTTACACTAAATGTACTTGAGCATTTTTATGGTTATTTATCTTTCTATGTAGTTATTATTTCTGATGAATCACGATTATAAACTAATGTTACTCTGTACATAAGTACCATATGGTTGGATTATATGCAGGAGAGCCAGAAGAGCCAAGCTGTCTGAATGAATCAGTTATTATAACACTCAACAAGAAGACATAATAATCATTAGAAGGTACAACTCTGGGATAAAGGCTGTGGTTTCAAAAGTAGTTGTTTGTTTTGTGTTGTTGTTTAAAGATGTGAATACAGACATTATCTTTACTGATGATTATTTCTGAAAGAAAAAACGTGCAAGAGAAAAGAAGTCTTGAGTCAACATTATTTCTTTGTATTCTGTATTCAAGGAGCAACTCTTCATTTATTTGAACTTTCTTTAGAAATTTGGCAGTATTTTTTCTCTTATTTTGAGTTTTACCTGTGAGTCACTTAGATCTAAGAGAACTCCTAAGCTCACCAGGAACCAGCACTAAAACCTTAGAACTAACCAGCTTTAAAGTGGATCTTTATCCACAGCCACAAAGACATGATTCCTTTTACAGAATCAATGGAAATGTAAAGATGTGGTGGAGGGATGCGTCTCTCACGTCCTGCTTCAGATGTAAAAACCTTGAGTATATGATTTTCTAATTGGTAAATCTGCAGTCTTCACCATAGTTTGTCTTCTTGCCAAAAAGCTGAGTTCCAACCTTAACATCGGATTCCTGTGATCTACATTAAGCGTCAGGTAAGCGGTTAGATTTTACCTGTGTAGTAAAGGAGGCATGGCACTGCCACCAGAACTTCAACACCCAGAATGCCGAGCATCACAGAGGTGTGGATCGTCTGCGGTAACCTCAGAGCCAGGAGCAGCAGCAGCAGAACGTTACCTGGCACACAAACAAACACGAGCGCTTTACTGCCATCTTGTGGAAAAATTTACCCTTTACAGAAAATTATAAATATCCATATACAGCACTTGGAATTTCATTAATGATTTTTTTTTTTTTTTTGTAAATCATGCATAATAAAATTCAGAATTTTATGCAATATTGTGTTGGTCTATGTGACATAAAATAGCAAAAAAGAAAAATTATAGTGAAACTTGTGGCTGTATTGTGAAAAAAAAGGGAAACATCTTAATTAGTGTTAAGGCACTATCTGCATTTCCATTAGCAACAAAACTGCGCAACTTGAAATTACGAAAATAAACTATCTCAATGCAAACACTAAAATTTTGAAAAAATAATAAAACCTCTAGTTTTTTGATAAAAGTTGTTGCGCTGGGATGTGGTGGTTTTTCAACCGTATGGAAAAAGATGTACAGTATTTGGTAAAACTGGAATGAAAACTTTTTTTTTTTCACATCCTACTAGTTAAGTTTTTTTTGTTTGTTTTTTTGAAACTTTATTCTTCTTTTGGCAAGGTGAACCAGTACAACAATGTAATAAAACAATAAATATAAGAAAATAACAAAATAAAGGAAAAGAAAGACATCAAACATAGGTCCTACTAGTTAAGTGATCGGATATTACTATTGGCGGAAATGACGAAGAAGATGACAGGAAGTAGCAGAAGACTGATGGTTTGTTTTTGTTTTTTTCAGGCAATGTCCAGCTGGCTCTACCAGAGCTCTCACAGCATCACACAATTCATAAAAAGTTGCATGTCACTGAATCTGTAAAATTCAGTGACACGCAATTTCTGTAAAATGGCCGACTATAATTTTCCTAAAGCGCCACATATTTACTCTCCCAACTAGGCGGGGCTTGTTGCTCCAATGCCTGAATGAGACGTCGACGTCTGATTGGCTGACAGATGACGAGGGCTAGTACCATGCCTGAGTTATGAATATATTTCATGTAGCTGTTTATATCTCTCACTGCCATGATTTTTAAATGACTTATTTCATGAACAAGCTTATTCTCGTGTAAATTTAATTAAGTTTCTTATTTACCGTAGACACTGCGATAGTAAAATTGTGTTGTTTTTTTTTCGACAACAGCAAATCATAGACAAAGATTTGCTCACATCTGTAATGAAAACGCAGCGGCAGAGAGCTGCGTGCCGTCCCACCTGTTGAATGTATGACGAGTGGCAGCTGCTTGAGCCTCTGTGTCTGTCTGTAGAAGCTCAGGTAACCCCGGCTGCGGACGCGGCTGTGGTGGTGGTGCATCCAGACGGTGAGCAGCAGCATCAGCGCCCACAGGAACACCTTCCCGAACACGATGACGCTGTCGCCCCGCACGCTGCCCAAAATGCGCGAGCACACCTCCTCCTGGCCGAACTGCAGCACGCACAACACGCCCACACACACCGACAGCACCACGTACACAACCTGAGGACACCAAGAGGACAGACGCAGGAACTGGTTTAAGTTGAGGAATGTTGCAACGGCAATGTAAAACACGAACTATAATAATAGAAAGGTGATAAATGTGCGCATAACGTACATGCATTAGAGACACGAAGCCAGCAGGACAGGTTGTTGGCACAGACTGAAACTCTCTCCGCATGGCGGACTGGAGGGCATCAGCGGAGATCAGCGGTCCGTCCACCAGAGAGTCCTCCTCTGTGCTCCGCGTCATGTCTGCTGACGAGCCTCCCTGCTGGAGGACGACGCCAACTCGGTCAAGAAAAAAATGTTTTTTTTTTCTACTTTCTTAAAGGTTTTTGGGGGTACTCATGGCCTTTATTTTTCCAGCATGCATACAAGAAATGGACAGAGAGTGAAGGAAGAAGTCATGCATTAAAGGTCACAAGGTTGGGAATCAAATCCCGGACGGCTGCATTAAAGACTAATGGCCTCCGTATATTTGGTGCCCACTCCACCGCTACACCACACGACGAATTGGCCGGTCACAATAACACATTTTGCCGGACGATAAAAAGGCCCAGAAGTTAATAAACCATATTATCGGAATATGCTTTATTGTGATAAACGATAATATTGTTGTTTTGAGACCATTTTCAAGTAATATAGTGGTAACAAATGCAAATACACACTCTCAAAAATCAATATACTTTCAATTCTAATGAACATTTAACAGTGGAAGGGGAAGACATTTTAAATATCCAAAAGAAATAAATAAAACAACATAAATAAGAAATAAAATGAATTAGGAAGTGTGTGCAAGGATGATGTACTGTAGGTAGAATGTCACAAAGAGCTTCTTAAAAAGCCAAAAACCCAATTTCAAGGTGCTAAATTGCAACGTCACAATTTCTTTTCAGTCATGTTTGATAAATGTAGCATTTTTATAACAACTGGAACTAAAAGTCACTTGATTGTGCTACAAAATGGCACTTTGTGCCAACAAAATCCTTCATACCGCCCCTGTAACTACGGCTTTCAGGTTGTCTGCATTGTTGCCTCTGGTGTCTCTGATCTTCCTCTTCATCTACAGATCTGTAGGTTGAGGCCTGGTGAGTGACCTGGCCAATCAAACACTGACATCATGGTCATTAAAACCGGTGTGGGCACATGGCATGGCTTCCCAACCATCCCCAGAATCTACAAACTTCTTTGATTCTGTACATCTTCCTCCAAACTCTGGGATCCTGATTTCAAAGTGTTACTTTGATCAACCTCGACTTCTGGCTCTGTGCACAGCTCAGGTTTTATGAATCTCCTCCTGATTCTAGCTTTGCTTCACAATAATTATAAGACTATAGGTGGTATTCATTAAAGCTAAAGGAGCCCAATGTCGTATTATGTCCATATGCTGCAAACTAACAATCTTTCCAGTCGACTGACATTTCTGATTTGAACACTTTGAACACTTTTGTTAAAAATGTTCAAATCAGAGAAACTGAATTTGAAGTTTTTGTTAGTTGAACACTATAATCATCAGTATTAAAGGGAAATATATCACTTAGTGTCTGATTAAGACTGAACTTATTCAAACTGATATTGTAGAATCTGATTCCAGGCACTGGTAAAATCGAAACTCGACATTAGCCTTAAAAACTACCCGGAAATGACAGATAAACGACAAAGAACGCGGGTCATAGAACTTTGTGGGTTCTTCCAGACTGTCCGTTCTGAAAACATAAAGTGTTAATGAAAGCTTACTGCCTGAGCGAGCCTAAAATTCACTATGATGTTTACAACTCAGAGGTCCAACTAGCTAACGAGCTCCAACGCTATCTGGCTACAGCTAGCTGTTAACATGGCAACCAGTGACCGTAAAACGACAGGTTACTTACTGCATAAAGAGCAGGTCTCGCTGACTCCATGAACTTAAGAGTATTTTAAAGATCATACAACAGACCAAAAACACACATCTGTGCATAACAACATACTTCTTCCTGATTTTTATTGGCGGTGGGAACAGCATTACCGCCACCAACAGGTAAAGAATGGGGCTACATGATTAAAAAATAAAAAAAAACTAAACAAAAAACCACTATTAACTACTACTATGTACATACATATCCTATTAATTGGTTTCTCTAAAATCTCCTTAGGTGTGAGTGTGTGCGTGCATGTTTGTTTGTCCTGTCTGTCTCTGTGTTGCCCTGTGATGGACTGGTGACCTGTCCAGGGTGTACCCCGCCTCTCGCCCGAAATGTCTCGCTGGACATAGGCACCGGCAGCATACAATCTCAATTAATTACAACATATATAATCCCTATTAATTACAACAAAGTGGCAGATCACCCTCAGTCAGAGGACGTGAAAGTCAACATGACAGGAAGTGAAAACTTATTTTACTGCATTTATATTAGCCTTTTTCACTTCTCTACAAAACTACTGTAAAGTCAACACTTTAGGACCGATAAAATGAAGGAAAGTAGACAAAAACACACCAGATTAAACTGTTTTATTGATAAACATACACTTGTTATAAAAGACAATCAGAGCTTTGTTCCACTGAGGGCTAACATGGCTGTGAGGTGTTTACACCAAGCTGAGACAGAGGAAAGAATAAATCTGTGGAGAGGAATCGCTTAGACAAAATAGAAGAGGTTTCAGGACATTTTGATTCGCCAGAAAATAATTAACTTCATGTCACTAAGTAGACAGTGGGTTATTTGGGGAAGTAGTGGTTCTTCAGACATTATTTGCTGGTATATAACTGTACTTTGAATCAAATCGCACACACAACAGTTCTATATCAGGCATGCACCCACTCACACACATTGTACCTAGACCCAAAGGTCAAACTGAGTGTACAACACCTCACCATTGCATTCATTACATAAGGCACTGATTCAGATGCAGTCTGAGAAGAAAGTAAAGCTAAAACATCAAAAACGGGAAAATACTTTGAGTAATTGTTCATCAATAACATGCAGAGCCATTTTTGCAAAATGAAATGTGAAGAACAGCTTAGTTAAAAAGGATTGTAAAACATTAAAATGATTAGAATGGTGTCAAAATAAAACTAAAGGCTCACTGTCCTTCCGAGAAAACACCACAATAACTTATATATGTTTTCGTCATGCAAAACTGTAAACACAAAACCAAAATTATGTGTTAAGTTAGGAGTAAGGCATTACAATCATCAAGCTACTTTAGGTTATTCAATTTGAATCACCTTGCATCACATTTGGAAATAATGGAGTCGCATCAGTCCAAAAGCAGGATTTAAGGGGCCAACATTTAATGTTCAGCTTAAGGGGTTAGCGTGTAACAAAGGAAAGTTCAAGCATAGATGTACAAACCCCTAAATGTGTTTTTTTCCCCCCATGAATACGTCAATGCCAGTCACATTAAAAACAGGCGTTTGCATGTGTACAGTTAAGAAGTACATCAAAAGTACGTTGTCAAGAGTCCAGTTTAAAAATAAAACAAAGCAAAAAGAGTCTGTTGTTTGTGCAATTCAGAGTAAAAACAGGATATTCCAGAGGTTCCAGGCTTTTCCCGAACAGCCAGACTGGTTACAGAACTGGAGTTTATCCCGTCAGCGCCTCCAGTGTGGTAGTTCCAGTTAATCACATGGTTCTTACAGAGGAGTGGGCTGACCTCTGCCTGCAAAAAAAAAAAAAAAAGCAGAAGTTTTGTTTCTGTAGTGTTGACTGCAGCAAGAGGAGGCACATTTCAAACCTGAATGGATTGAAAAATATGACATCATGTTTTTCTAGTTGTGACTCCAGAGGCCGCATCTGACAATTCAAGAAGTATTTGATTAAAGGTTGTGTTTCATAAAACCTAAAAAACATAACGTTTAAGGAAGAGTTTGCCAAAAAAATCTGAAAGTAGAAATCTATTTCTTTTCAAAACTTAAAGGAGAAAAAAAACAAGTTTACAATCCAGCTGCTGTTGAAGCAACAATTTTTATTCCAGTTATCAGCCTCGTACATTTCATCTAAATATTAGATTTTCAGAGAGGACACCTTTGTTACCAAACTTATAGGCAGGCTGTCAAATGAGACTGCATTTATCAATTTTAAGTTAAATTGTTTGTTTTCTATGATCTAACCATACATTTTAAATGATTCTACTTCCATAGAGCGATGGCAACATTTAGTCAAACAAAGAAGGCTGTGCTGCTCCTTATCAAGCACGTATACAACTACTGGATTTTATTATATTTTATATATTGTTAATAAATTTTCAAAGTGATTCTTTTTCCTCCAAGAGCAAAAGTCAAAGTGCTGAAACCAGTGTGTGTGTGTGTGTGTTTCTTTGGTCAATGTAAATGTTTTCCCACCTCGAGATGCAATGTAGCACTCATAACAGCTCAGCAGTCCGTTCCGAATCCTGACGTCGGTCCCTGCTGTAGCGTCACCCAGTTGCCCTTTGCATACGCCACACTGACAAATGAGACATTTTTTACTTTTCGTCTTCTTTTTGGGAGTCTCGGGTGACCATGTCAAACATTTTTCCTGCGAGGCTAAATCCCATTTCAGTTCTAGCAGCAAAGCATCTAGACTGTATCTGTTGTCTAGTGGTAGAGGGTAAAGGCTTTCAAGCTCTTCAAAATGTAGTTTTTAGGAGCAAATTTAGGCTTTTTCTGATCACCCTCTCTATCCCTACCACTGTCTATTTGGACCTGCAGAGAACAGTTGTATGAAACAGACCTTAAAACACTGCATGTGGAAAAACAGGCCCAGAGTGTCAATGATCATAGCAGCTCCTCTTCCCAGAGGTTTGGAGCAGCCCGAACAAAGTCGTTTCCCACTGACACACCTGAAACAAACACAGGAAGAAAACAGCAGGCGTGACCTTCTGACGCCTGGACGTCTTCACGTGTCGGTGTGCGAACATTATTTACCTGCTGAGAGACGGAGGCTGAGGTGCTGAAGGGGAGACGTCCTGGTTACCTGCTACAGCATCATGTGATCCTGATCTGAATTATATTTGGAAAGCAGGAAGTTTTGTCACATTCAGTCTTTGATGACTGCAAAACCACCAAGTTCAGTCATCAAATACTTGTATTTTCTGTGCATGTTTAGGCCTGAATGTATTTCATAGATCTTCTTTAAAGATTTCAGAATATCTGCTCTACTTTTAAGAATAATAAATGAACGTAATCCATTCATTTAATGCTAAGAGTTATTGTTGCTAAAAGATGGCTCTACAAGATATTAAATCATGTTCTGAACTCATGTTTTTTTTACATAGATTTCTTAGTATGGCTACATGGCAACAGCGGGGAAACTATTTACATTTCTCACTAAAAGGTTACATGTTAATTATTTTAGAATCTGGTAAAGATTATTATTTTCTCATCTGTAAAAATTCTGTAATCAACTCAGAGAGGGTGCACTTAATGTTTACCGTGAGCTGAGGCAAACACTATTAAAACCTGCACTTATCATGTTTACGTTCACCTTTTGACATTTTGCATCTGGTTGGTCTGAGGGCTGCGGTCCAGAGATGATGTCTTCCACATTTCCTGTTTCTGTGGGAGCTGTTCATCACATCCAGAATCTAGCAGAAACACACATCATAACGTCTCCCATTCACTGCGGTTCACACAAACACGTGGACGTAGTCCTGAGCATGTGTGCTTTATTCTCACCCTGGAAGAAATGAAGCTTCGACGCGTGCTGATCCTCACTTCCTGTGTGGATTTTCTGTCCGTTCTGCTGCAGAGACACGTTTCCTCTGACTGCGGCGTTGTTGTTTTCCTCGGCAGAAAAAGGCGCTGCGGCCGTGCGCTCGGGCTGCCTCTGCACTGAGGCCGAGGGACTGAGAGGGGCTACGGTCTCTTCTAAAATTCGTCTTTCCTGGAAGAATAACACAGACGGAGAACAGAAAGAGGAAAATCTAGGATAAACCGACCAAGAAGAAAATGATTTTTGCTTCCGGCATCTCCATCCATTTGCTCCCACCTCTTCATTGTGCTTCCTCTCCTCCTCCTCCACCTCCAGCTGGGCCTTCTCCCACTCTTTCTTCAGCTTCTCTTGTTCTTTCTGGTATTGTTCCTGATGACAGACACAGTTTATGTTCAATGAAAATCATCAAAGGCGAACACTCACTCACTCACACAAATGTATCACACAGACATACAGTTCTGGTCCACTGATCATGGGCATGAACGTCACGTTAAGTTTAAGCTTTCCAATATAAAAACAGCTGTTTTCCTAGGATGCAGTAATGATCCAACAAGAAACATTGATGCATTTTTCAAATAAGAACTGAACTAAAAAGATTCAACTGGTTTATTCTAATACTTACAAAAATCTCTCATCTGACGCTGGCTCATTATGGACTACAATAACTATTCCTAAAATAATGACCCAAGTTATTTTTTGTCAAAAGTGGCTTTGGTAAAAAAAAAAAAAAAAAAATCCTCACCGCTTTCTTCCAAAAGATGTTTTAGGCAAAAATATATAAAATAAAATAAAACCACACAAAGTTAGCTTGACGCGAAGAGCAGCTAGAGGTGTTAATGGCTAATGTTTACGCAACTGTAGCGACTAACCTCAGATAACACGCAACAGGGTATATATGACTAAAGAAAGAGAAAAAATAAGTCCAAAAGAACAAGAAGAAAAAAAAACAAAAACAAATAACATCTTTGACAAGAAAGACCCAAACGATTCAGTGACAAAGTGGCGTTAGCTGCAATTCATATCGAGTGCATGGGAACATTAAAGACGGTCAAAAATAGCGAATTGTTCTATGTCGTGATTTATATATATATATTGTACGATGACGTATTAGAGCATTGTGGATAGAAAAAAACAAGAATAAAAAACCTCAAATTTTCTACAAAAATTTTTTAAATCTTTGAACTCCAAAAGTTGGAAATTTGCAAAAAATAACTCAGAAATGTTGAGATTAAGCTCAACATGAACAAGGAAATTTCTTGGCTCTAAAAGTTGAAAATTTGCAAGAAAAAACTTAGAAATTCAGAAGTTAATCTCAGAAATTTTCTAGAAATAACTTGAAACTTTCTGAGTTTCAAAATTAAAAAAATGTTTAGGTTTTGAAACTCAGAAGATGTCCAAAAGTCGAAAATTACAATCACTGCACCCTAGAAAAAAGCTCAACTAAAAGTCCAACATGGGTTTTGACAGATCCATCCAGAACATCGACTCTCTCCAGATATACAACCTCACGCTGCAGTACCTGTAGGAGGCGCTCCTGCTCCTGCTGCCAGCTTTCCAAGCGCTTACGCTCCTCATTGGGGTCCCAGACCCAGTGATTAACACGTTTAGCCAAGTTCAACATGGGGGTCTCAATCTGACCAGACCCGACCAACAAGCACACCGACACAAAAAAACACACAGGTATACGAAGCAAAAGGGACAGAAAGAGAGGAAAGGTGAGGACACAAGTCTGACTACAGCGACCACTGGAGACGAAAGGTCAGGATGGGGTCAAATCTGAGGATGGAGGAGAAACAGAAAGGAAGAGACGGAGCTGAAAACGTCGAGATACTTACAGTCACGCTGCTCTCGTCCAGCCCCTCTGTGGAAAGACGAACACATTAAACATCCTGACTGCTGGAGGAAACAGTCCGAAGTTTTCAAGATGGCTGACAGAGAAAAGCAGACTTACCAGAGACACTGGGAGAGTATTCTGGTAAACTGCTGGCTGACTGAACAGGTTGAGGATTCCCTTTCTCTGCCGGTGTCTCAGTGGCTCCATCCTGTGGGTTACGTTTAAAATAAATAAGCTATTAAAGCCAAAAGACTGTCTCCAGGTATCTGCCTCTATCAGAAAGTGAAGCAACAACAGTGAAAGACTAGAACTATGACAGCGTATTAGGGTCATTGTACATGAAAAAAAGAGTAAATTTCCACCAAAAAAAATCAGAAATTTTAAGAATAATCTCAAAAGTTTTCTAGAAAAACAAGAACATTTTTGAGTTTCTCCCACATTTTTCAGTAGAACATTTCTTAGAATAATCTCAAAATTTCAGAGATTTTCAACTTTTGAAACTCAAATGTCCTTGTTTTTTTTTTCTGAAAATTCTTTGAATTAATCTTAAAATTTTTGAGTTTTTTGGCAGAAATGTACTCCTCCCTCTTTTCCTCCATCTACAATGGCCCTGACACACTGTCATTCTAAAACACTTCTTGACCATTGCGGTGATCTTTTCAGTGTGCTGTTCTTGTTGAGGTCACTGTTTTCTGTTCATGTAAATGTTAAGATATCCAAACAGAAACCAGACACCTGCTTTACATGACAAACCCTCCCAGGGAAGAAATTAAAATGGTATAACAACAGCTCTATGTTCTCTACAGTCCAGTTTCTCACATGTTAACATACTGAAGCAAAAGCTAACTAAGAGGTGGAGGAAACAGCTGAGTCTACAGGAGGATGGAAAGTATTCCGCCTCCTCGGTATTCCTTCTGTTTTTCTTTCCTTACATCATGGAATTTAAACGTTTTGTTCATTTTGACTGAACTACACATTAAACCAGCTCAGAGTTTTTCAATGCCTTGCAGAAACATTTATACCCTTTCAACAAGTCTGGTTTGAATTTCTCTCTTAGACCGCAACCCACTCCCTCCATTATTATTGTTAATATTATTATTATCATTATTATTATTCTCCTTGGTAGCTGTACTCACAGTATGATGAGATGAGATATAACTTTCTGGCCCTTCAGAACAACACATAGTCACTGTAAAATCAACCAGTGACCACAATGATGCTAACTTTGACAATAAATTGTGTTGAAGCTTTGTTTCTGCATCCAACTTATTAAAACACATTCAACAATCTACTTTAAATTATAAAACTGTAGAAAAAGCGTGATTATGAAGCTACCTGAGCGTCGTCCTGGACGTCCGGGTGGAGCGGCTCCACGTGGGTCTTTGTAAGTTCTGTCACGATGGTGGTGGTGATGATGCAGTTTCGGCCTGCGATCAGGGAGCTGATGGCCGAGCCTGAAGTCGGGGCTGGTCTTTCGGTCAGTGGAGGTTCCGGCTGCTCTGCGCTGTCCTCTGGGGGATCCGGTTCCTGCGTGTGCTGGCAGGAAACAGCTGGGTTTTCCTGTAGCGCGTCCGGAAGGGAAGCGAAGTCCTCAGCCGTCTCTCCGTTCAGCCGCACCGACCCGTCCAGCTGACAGGAAGCAGAACAACAGTTAGCATTTACACAGCACATCTTTGAGGCAGGGTTTTAAATAAGCAGCTAATTTTATGCTAACATTATAAAAAAAAAAACATGTTCATTACAGGTTATTAAAAATGTATTTTTTTCTTTTATGAAAAGTCATAAATGCTGAACCAAAACTCCCAGGTTTCAGATCTTTATTTATAACAATTCATATTGATAATTACTGATTAGATTTTTGTTTTAAAGATCTGAAATTCTGCCAAATCTTTTCTGTTTTATCCAGTTTTCACTCCACGTTGTTTCTTACTTTTAAGCAGTTATGAAGCACAGTGGCAAAACCTGAAACTGCTGCAGCGCAAGTTAACTCAACAGGTTGCTGAGTGAGAGAGTTAGCTGATGCCTGCAGCCTCACTGTGAGAGGTGGAGCAGCTAAAGCCTTCCTTCTGCCTACATCTCCCAGATGTATATTCTTATTGATTTAGTGTCCAGCCCTGCTGTAAATCCATCTAAACAAATATTTTTTTAAATGTTCTATCATCATTTAGTTGATCTGAATGAACTTGGTGAAAAATAAAATTGTTGTCAGAATCTTATCAAAATCAGAAAACTTCAATCAAACTCCAACGATGCTGAAATCATTTTCCTAACCAATGTGTTTGCTTTTCTGTTGCGTTGTGCAGAATCAGTCTCACATTTAGGGTGAAAAAGGTATTAAAGTAATTTACTAGCGTCTTATTTTTATGTCAAAAACATATTTCCACAGTCCTGAGATCCACAGGATGAGAAGACAGAAATGCAGCGCTCCTACCTGTTGGACGTCTACATGTTTGTGTTCAGGAGAACACCTGGGCGGGCAGTAGGGCTTGGCCGCCAGCAGGGGGAGCGGTCTGGAGGGTGCAGATGGAAGGGATTGGAGTTTGTGTTTGGGTTGAGGTGCAGCAGCAGGTTCAGTGGGGGACTGAGGGGCTCCTGGGTCTGGCTGATTCTTATGCTCATCATGAGGGTCTGTCAGGTGGGAGGGGGGCTCAGGAAGCTGTTCCAACTGGAGCTTCTCACTGTGTGAGTTTGTGTCTTTGAGTTGGAGGGCATCTTGTTCCAAAGAGCTGCTGAGGTTCACACCAGACTGATGTTTTTCAAGGCTGTCCTCTGTCTGTCCACAGCGTTCCTGTTCGGTGAGACCGTCTGCGTCCGATTGGTTTGGATGCTCCAGCCTCTCTGAGTCATCGGCGCCTGACGTCTGGCTGTGCTCCTGCTCTGTCTGGTTCAGGAACTGGTTGGGTTTGTTGGTGCTTCTGGGCAGCTTCAGGCTGTCCAGTGTTGCATCGCTGATGGTGAAGCGGAGGGCGTAGCGCTGTAAAACCAAAGCTGCCTCCTCTGGAGTCGCTGCCTGTCTGTATGCTTCACACAGCTCAGCTTCCCTGCGTTCTCTGAAAAACAGGAACCAAGACAATTTAAGGGGGCAGTATTATGTGCTTTCCAGGCACATACTGTCATTTTATAGCACAACCATGTTCCTACTTCTTCAGTGGGAACATGGAGCTGAACTTACAAAGTTTTTAACTTTGTAATTTAATGCCTTGAAACTAGGTCATTGTTTCTTTAAGAAACTGCTGCTCTTTCTGAAACTCCGCCTTCAGGACGTCATCACAACATGGCTCCTCTATTAACCCTTTAACACCATTTTTACCAGCGCTGCTCTAAGAAGTAGCTCCTATAATGAGCTCAGCAGATGCACAGATCCACCAGCTGTTTGCTAATTGCTGCTGGCTAGTCTGAAGTATTGCTTGGAAACTGGAGCTCTGAAGAGGAGCTTCGTCCTCGAAGGTGGTGCTGTATCCACACAGGCGTTTTGCACAATTGAATGGTTACCATGGAGATTAAAGAATTTCTCAAATATACATGAGTCAACCAAGGCAACACTCCAGCTATGTTTTTGACTAGAACATGAGGTGAAGCTTAAAAAATTTGATTTCACAGAATACTGCCGCTTTATTTAGCCGTAAACAGAGGTGGGTAGAGAAGTCAAAAATTGTACTCAAGTAAGAGTAGCAGCACATTTTTACTTGCTTTTTACTCAAATAAAAGTAAAAAGTGACTATCCAAGAATTACTCAAGAGTAACAAAAGCATTTGGTTAAAAGGCGACTCGATTTCTGAGTAACTGATCAGAGCATGTGATTTGATATTTACAAATCATGTCCTCCGACAGACAAAAATGTAAAGTTATGTCCAAATTCTGGTATTTTAAAATGGAAAAAACACATCAATTATATAATTATATAATTACAGATTCAGTCACTGCTTTTCCAAGTAAAAACAAAACCTAGGTAGAAAATAACAACAGAAAAACAAAGCTTGAGCACAAACAAGAAGTCTTTTTTATCTCAGGCATTTTTAGTTTTTCCTTCATTCACTGCAGTTACTCACAGTGGATAGAGTATCCAGAAATTTTACTTAAGTAAGAGTAAAAAGTACAGTGTAGTAAAGCTACTCTTCAATGTACATTTTTTTCCCAAAATATTACTCAAGTAAATGTAACTAGTTGCTATGCTACCCAACTCTGGCTGTAAATGTGCTCCTCTCATGTTTAAGGTAAAACTGTCTTACACTTACTTCTCCTCCACGATCTCCTTGTAAGTCTTTATGCTCTTCCTCTTATTGCCGTCCACTCCGGTCCCCTTCATCCTTTTTTCCATCCTCTTCCTCTCCTCCTCCTTTTTAATCAGCTCCTGTGACGCGCTGCGGCGGCGGTTCTTCCAGCGGGCCAGGTCCTGAGACAAAGGTTCACAGCGCCCGTCAGTTTCAGTCTGCTGAACGCTACCTGACGCACGCCGTTTCAGCACAAGAAGAGCCTCACATCCTGCCACTGGTCCTCCTCCTCCACGAAAGCGTTGTACTGCTGGTGCATGCGTTCGTATCGCGACGGGCTCAGCGAACGGAAGTGTCCCGCCTCGTCCTCGTTGGCCATGTCTCCCATACTCACACTCCTGGAAATGGAAAAAAAAGAAAAAACACTGTATGGATTTTGTCTGACAAAAATCACATGTGTCGGTTTTTCTTGTGTTGCACACAGTTTGGAGCGATGTGTAGTGTGCAACGACAAACAATAAGCAGTCCATACTTAAAAAGCAGCAGGCAAAACAAAAAATTACAGTGAACAACAGAAACGACTGGCAAAAAAAACAGCAAGACACATTTGAAGGACGTTACTGATTTCAACCTAATAATCAGAATCCATTTCAGGTTTATAAATGTATAAAACACTGGGTTACAAAAAAATTTTTTGGGGAAGTTTTCTATGTCTTTTCAACTGAATTAGGACCGAATCCAAAAATGACATCTATTTTTCTCAATCAGGTCTGGCTTTTATTCTATTGTCATTTGGAAAAATCTGATGACTAAATTGATGACATTTTTGTGACATTATCAGTTCATTTCCATTAATATTTCTCATCCAAAAAAGGTCGTGGGAGAAAAAAATAGTTTTCTAACAGAGTGTATTAAATAAATGTTACAAACTTGGATTTCTGTAAACTGAATAATAAGGGTAAGTACATGTGAATTGAACATTATGTCTTCATTGTGTAAAATTCTCCATCGTTTTTCTGTCCTGATGTGAATCTCTCCTCCTGCTCATCACTCATTGATCCAGATTCTCAGGAAACAGTTAAAAAACCCCAGACAATTTTTTGGCTGTTGACCAGAGTGATCCATCTGTCCATCGTTCAACTGTCTCTAGCTGCGATTTCTATTGACCGTAAAAATGTGCAAATCGAAATCACATAGTGTTTTTTCCATTGGCAGATTACGTCACTTATAATATAAGGAATTACTGACTTAAGACAAGCTTCTATATCTTGCTGAAAAGTTCCTTGCAAGTTAGTTTTGTCTTATTTCAAGCGTACCAAGATATTTACACAAGAAACTTGAGGTAAATTACTACAGATCTTGTGTTTGGATTAAATGAATCAAACGTTGTGGCCCAGCAGTAGAAATGCAGGGTGAGACGTGAACAGTCGTGAACATGGTTCCAGCATGTCTGGGAGTTGCAAACAGTCTTTGCAGTTTGTTAACCAACACGTTGACATGCAGGCCATGCATATGTCACCATGCAGGACGACAGAGAGAGCGAGTCGGTGAAACTTACTCGTTGTCTAAGAGAAAAGCAACTCGTCGGCTCACCCTATAACAGCAGCAGAGGGGAGAGTTTGAGGATAACAAGAATGTTTTTATCAATGTTTCTGTCATTGATATGAAGACATGACGAGCCGAGCATAGAGAGAGAGCAGCTGAGATGTCAGTGCTACTGTCCTGTTGGTCAAATCAGAGAAAAGATGAAAAATCAAACATTACTCTCACATCATAGGAGGAAGCTCATCCTCCAGGCAGCATGGTTTCTTTTCCCGCCTCATATCCCCATCCTCGCTTTTCTCCTCCTCTTTCCCCGCCTCCACCCTCCAGGTGTGAGTCAATGGAGGACTGGGGGAACTGGGAGGACTGGGAGGAGTAGGAGGACGTATGAGTGAGGAGGAGGAAGAGGATGGTACGATCGCATCGATAACAGCTGCGTCAGGGACTTGCCTCCCCGCCAGCCCAGGACACGTCGGGCTGGACGGGGCGTTGAAAGGCGGAGCTTCAAGTTCCGCTGCCATGGCAACAAAGCTGCTGAAACAATGATCCAATGACAGAGCCAGGATTAGCAGGAAACACACTGACACTGAACTGAACTGCTACCACAAAAACTGCCAGCTGATTGCCTTGTAGGATAAGTTCACTCTGATTTTAAATCATTGTCTTCTGATTTGTTTTGGGCAAACTGGATCTTTCTGTGCTTTCAGCAAATAAAAACATTTGTTTGATCCTGACTAAAACACAGCAATGAAAACAATTGGAGATTGGTTCGATTTGGAAATTAGTTGTTAACTAAAATAAAGTTCAACTTTACCCTGTCAATAATGTTTTAATAAAAGAAGAAAAGTTAATTAAAATCTAATCAAATCAAATCAAAAAGAACCTGTTCCTTTCTTCTGTCACCATGTGCATGCTGTGGATAAGAGATTGCTTCAAAGGCAAAGATTCAACAGAATCAGGAGCAAAAATTCAAGCCTTTTTAAGAGTCAAATGTATGAAGGAGGATTAGGGCCACTGAAAAAAAATAATCAGACTTTTCACATAATGCTGAGTTTAATCTCAAAACCCTGACTTTAATCTGCTGACAACAAAAATTTGAATTCTGAGGGAAAAGTCAGAATTCTTTTATATTTTTTTAGTGGCCATAATCCTCTTCCATACTTCACTGGTCTTCACTGTTTTATACTATGATTTGGACTAAATTTCCACTGAATTTGCCAGATTAGATATAATTAAATTAAGTTTTTATTGAACGGAACTGAATATTAGCATGTTTAGATTATCTTGATGTAAGAATTTTTTTTTTTTTAATTCATACAAATACCCAATCAGATAATCAAAGACGTGTTAAACCGTATTGTGAGCGGAGTGAACTTATCTTTTAGGAACAGCAGCGGTTTCATTTTGATTCAGTTCTGAAACATTAAACCCAGACAGTTTCACACTGAGCTGAAACCCAGCAGCCAGAGTCATGCCAACCAACGCCGGAGTTAGTGATCCAACAGCTCAAGAGCAGAACCATGTTAGAACTGAAAAGAGCTCATAGTTTCCATTATTCCAGCTGATCAGAGATCAGCTATCAAGCACTTCTGCAGCAAACCAGAACCAGTCAGTTCATTCCATCTCAGGAAATACCTTCCTCCGTCCATGTCTGCTCTGAGTTTGGACCTGTTGCCTGACTGCTTCGCTGCAGTCTCTGAACTGATGTTGCGTCTGACCGACCCAGGTACCGGCAGGAACTGATTGAAGCCCTGATTTCCTCTAAAGACGGATGCTTTCTGGAACATCCCGCTCCTCCGAGCCACCATGTCGTCTCTGTCCAGATCGGAGATGTTCTTGTCTCTATCAGTCTCATCGGGTTCGCCTTCAGTTTGAGTCGTTGCTCTGATCACTGCAGGCTTCAGTGGGCGGTGAGGCGTTTCTTCTGGGATTCTGGGCCGCTGGCTGGCCGCTCTAAAGCAGAACAGTCTGAACTGAAGTAACTAAAACACCAACTTGAAGAAGCAGGCAACACCATTCCAGTTAGCAGCTTCAGCACCCTGCTAAGCAGGGCAAACATCCGTTTTCAGCCCACCTGGTGCCGATGAGCACTTCCTTGTTGCTAGGAGGTGCAGCATCAGCGACAACTTCCCCTCGGTTGCTCCAGCCAGACCCAGGCGGAGGCAGGAAACGCCTGAAATCTGCTGAGCCAGCTGTTTGTTTTAGGAAAGCACCTGTCCTCCTGGCCATCATGTCGTCCTTCTGAAGGTCAGGGATCCGCTCCTCTTCCTCCTCTTCGTCTTCTGCCTGTGCTCTCTGCTCGTACAGAGCAAAACGAGCGTCTATCTCGGCGGCTGTAGGGGTGGGTTCGGTGGTCCAGGGTCGGTGTTCCGCAGGGGGAGGGGAGGCTGCACATCCATCCATGACAACACTATAGCATACAGCAGCAGAGATGGTGACTGACCCACAAACTGTCGCAATGATCCGCATAGCACGAAAAGAAACAGGTGAAGAGGAGAGCAGGAAGCAGAATAAATAATAATAATAAGTAATTATAATATGTTCTGCTTCTCCAAATTATGAAAAACTACCTAAAAGTGGAAAAAACAAGTTTGAGAAAAGATACATCTCCTAGAGCTGACTGTAACTCTCATAGGGATTAAAAATGTTTTAGGTTAATAATTAAACATATTCCTTCTGGAAATATCCATGCACCTGCCAAGCTAAGCTTGGTAGGAGACTGGGAGATAATGAAGATGGTTAAATAAGGTAGCATCTATTGTTGTTGCACATTCTGTGACCACCGTATTGTGATCATACAAGGCACTGTAGCATTTTAACAACCAATTAGAGTCAGGTGGAGGGTCTTAATCAATCTCGTGAATGTGCTGCTAAATGTGCTAATGGCGGAGAAACAACTTACTGTTACAGGAAAACCGTTTACCCATCATCATTGGTGCCATGTTAACTAGCCTTAGCACTCACTAAGGCTGGTTAGACATGCTAGCAAATTAGCCTAGCATGCTAGTTAGCCTAGCTTCTCCCCATCAGGCATGGGATCATTCATATTATATTTCTCATACCCTACTGTCACGACGACATAATGACAATTTTAACAAATACATAAAAATATATAAATATTTTTATATAAGTTACATTCTGCAGCTTTAATTAAGACCCATCAGGTGCCCGATTCTTCTTGTAGTTCTGCATGCGTTCGTGCAGCTTTGTTTTCTACAGAAACTACAAGCAGATCAATGCAACGCAAAGCAATTCAGAAGTCCTTTAAAAGTACATGAGGTAGTGAAGGAAAATTTGCCATTAGGACCCTGAAACACGAGGCAATGAGGGAAAAAAGCTGTCTCCTGACTAGCTACTCCATGAGTAAAGTCACAGAAAGGGGCAAGTGCTGCTCAGAGTGATGCAGGCTGCTCTGGGTTTGGGCCTCGTCATGTTTGGCCTCATCCGTACCTGCGATTCCCCTCTGAAAGCAGGGAGCCCAGGTCAACGGTAGTCATGGCTACCGTTGCTTTGGACTGGAGTCGTCTAAGCGACTCTGGCTCCTCCCCTCTTCCCGTCGTGACTGCCTCTGTCGGCTGCTCGATCTCAGTCAGAACCCCAAAGGTCACAACCCTGCCATGACCTTGTCCAGCCTTTGCTGATCCGCTGATTCCGTAAGTTCTCTGCAGACAAGCCTGACACACGGGGGCTGGCCTATCCTCACTGTAGATGCGGTCTCACAAGTTACGAGAAGGAAACACACGCATACACACACATACACAGAGGCACAGGAAGCAGATGGGGACAGGGCGAAGGAGAAATCATGGAAAAGAAGATCAGACTTTGAAGACAAAAGCTTGATGAGACTGAAATGTTTAGTTAGACGGGAAGTGGTGGGTGAATGGAGGATGAAAGAGTGTGGTGTTTTCTGTTTGGATCACTTCAGCACACACTCGAACACACTTCGCATTTCCATCTCTTCCACTATTAGGCAGCCGAATTTTCCTCCTCACTGCTGCTCGGCCAGAGCACAAAACACCCCTTTATCCTGTTCCTCATGTCGCAATGAGATCAGCAGAGACAGAAACAAGGCCAGAGCAGTGCTCTCTCTCACACACACACACACACACACACACGCACGCCAGCCAATTCCCTACTCCTCTTAATGCCAGTTGAACAAGAATATAGAGAAGAGAAAAGCTCCAATGATAAATAAAATGTGTTTAGAAACTTCTGAATGCGCTTCTTTAATGATTACTAACTACATGTTTGGGGTGTAAACAAGACACTGCAGTGGTTATTTGGGATTAATCATTTCTGTTGATTCATAATGACACAGACGAACACATATACAATGCATTGCGATGTTGGTTTGATAGGGGTTTCCGGAAAAGGAAAACTGAAAAAGTTGCAATTCTTCATCAACTGGAAGAAACAAACTAAAGGTGTGAAAACACCCTCCGTCTCACCTGACCAAATATTCTGCCTAACGTCCAATTACTCTACATGTTTACATTTGTGATAGTAGATGGTAACAGAAACTGTTTTCTCCTTCCATGTGATGGTTTTATGGAAACCTTGCCTCTCAGCATGCCGGTTTTTGCTGCTGTTGTTTGGAATGTGTCCCTCCCTCACCGCTTCATCTCCGTGCATGGTGGGAAGATGAATTTGAGTCATTGTAAAGCCTGCTCCCCACTCCCAACAGTTTCCACTGGTTTTAAAGTTTGTTTTTTATTATTAGGTGAGTAGCTGTTGTCTTGCTGCCATTTCCTGATTCAGAAAGGTGAGCGCACATTTATCTTACAATAAAAGTAAAAAACAGCAAATCAATCATCCAACCAATGAAAAATGTTTACACAAACTATTGGTTGGATTTTTCTAAAATGTTCAGTAAGATATTAAAATTCAGCAACAAAAGATTGATAAATTTTAAGCTTGGCAAAGTGTGGAGAGTTTGTATCTGTATGTAGCTAACAGATACTCTAACTCACATTCAAGACTCACACTCACACTATTAGAGCTTTCACTTTGCATTCATTTACTAAAGCATTAGCTATTTTTAAAGGTAATTTAACACACACACATACACTCACAAGGATAGATATGATACAGTCATGTGACAAAAAAAACACCCTACAGCATATTTAAGATCACTTTAGCAACTCTGCAAAGTTCAAATTATACGCGAAGAGTAGTCTTAATAAACCTTGAAACATTGTCATAGGATCTACAGCAGTTACTGTCAAGTCTTCTGGAATAATGCTCTTAGGGCAGAGGAGTCTAAACCTGAATTATTTAGATACTAAAGCAGAGGAAATATTGGGTATGAACCTGACAGAGCACTCCAAGAAAAGAAGCATGGAGGTCAAAGTGTCATGGTTTGGCTGGACCTGGACGGCTCATCATCATACGACCCACCATGAATCTCAGCAGGTATCTGAACAGAGCACCGACTGATATAAGGACATCCAGCTAGGACTTCCTGAAAAGTCCTGGACCAACCCAAGCCCACATCTTGATCTCCTTGAGAAACCCTTCAAATGTCTCCCAGCTGTAAGTGAGGAGTGGGTCAGACTTTCCTCAGGCTGACGATAGAGATGTTGGAAGGCTACTAGAAGTGTCCAGCAAGGGGTAAGACTATGTATTAGGGAGGTAGGGTGTCCTACATTATTTCTTATCAAACACATTAAGTGGTATCATGTGTCTGTTGAGTAAAAAATAATAATTTTTACAATGGTTACCTGTGATTAATCACTTTCTTTAACTGAGACAAACAAAAGAAGGACTAAATTTTGATGTGTTTGTGAACGTGTCTTTTGAAAAACTGATTGTTTTAGTGGGGTGTCCTAATTTTTTCACTTGACAGTACATCCCTGACATAAAGCACTGAACTACTCTCATACAGGCAGTGTGTTTGGCACCTTGGTTCAGTCATCCTGAGCCTCTCCCACTTCTGTACATCAGATGGACTCATGGAGGAGGAAACAAAGCTCATTGGTCCGTCCCTCTGAGGGAGGGGCCTGCTTTGGCCCCGCCTACGAGCCAGGTCATCTCTCTGCTTATTTGGCATCGTCTTATCTTTTCCCTCTTCTCCCTCATCCTCCTGATCCTTCAGGGAGGGGTTGTCTTTACGGGTTATGATGTCACAGACCGCTTCCTTCTCGCTGTAAAATCCATAGCCACAGGCGATAAGCGGGGAAACATCATCCATCAGAGTTAAGCATATGTCATCCACCGATATATGTTACTGAACTGGACATTACATGACTCATGTGCCACACGTGCGCCATTACTATGTATTGAGTCAGGAATATCAGTGATCGAGGAAAATAAAACAATAATGCAAAGAATCTGAAAAAGGGACGCAATGTTTTCCTGTTAATTGTCAACATTATGTCAACTAGATAACCAGGTACAAGGGAATCCCATTTTACAGGTCAGGAAAATGTTTTAATTTAAAAAAAAAAAAAAAAAAAAACTATGGAGAAGTGGGAAATAGGTGAGTTATGCAAGCTTGACTTTAACCTTAAAGTCAAGCTAGTTATGCTAGCTTGACTTTAGGGTCCAGAAATAATAACTAGTCGCTGACTAGTTATGCTAGCTTAATATATACCTGTGCTGAGCAGTATGGTGTTGTTTTGGTTCAGTTAACAGAAAAATGAGGTGACCAATACACCTACTCTCTGACATAGTCAGGAGAAGAGGTGTTTAAATTGAATAATCAATCAGCGCTGTATTCAGATGATCCCTTATTAATAATTGCAATGTAAACATCAAGCCCGAAAACATAAAACTGTAATGGGCTCAATGTTTTGGGGTTTTATGTACTTTCTGTGTGGGAAATGTTTTTGTGTTTTTTGATGTCGATTCTTGATACACTTGAACGTAATCTCTCCCCTGTCAGTTAGTTACCATGGCAACGTGTCTGCGTGTAGAGTAAAGCTGTCATAGGCTGAGTTTCCATTAACCACAAAACTATGGAACTTGAAATTACCAAAAATAAATTAGCTTAACAAAATAAACATGCCAATTTTGGAAAAAAACAAACAAAAACACGTTTTTTGATAAAACATTTTTATGCTAGTATGTGATGGTTTTTCAGCTGTATCGACATAAATGCATTTCGTAGAACTTCAATGGAAAAAATGTTTTCACATCACATGAGTCGTAATCAACAGCTGACGGTTACTGCTGACAGAGATAACAAAATGGACGGCAGGAAGTGCAGCTGGATCCACCAGATCACTCACAGCATCACACAGTTCATAAAAAGTCGGTGTCATTTAAACGTGTTGAATCCATAACTATGTTCATGTGTGATTTTAGTTTAACTTCTTATTTAATGGAAACACCAAAGTTGTGAAATTGTGTTTTTTAGACATTAGCAGAATATAGACAAAGTTCTGCACACATTTGTGCTGGAAACGCAGCTTTAGAGACAGAGAAAAGGCAGAATGCAAGTGGTTTAAGGTTGTTTTACGTCTGATTATCTGTAGTATTTTCCATTGTGGTGGTGCGCTGCAGCCGCTGTAATTCCTAAAAGTTCAATACACAACAAAAAGCTGGACTAAGAGCCTTGTTTGTTTGTTGAAGGTGGTAATAGCCATTACAATCATTATGCAGGATGAAATATTTCAAAAAGCATAGGAGCCATAGTTTGTTAAAATTTAACGGCAATTCAGCAGCAATTATGTCAAATTAAATTATTGACCAATATAAAAGAAAAATCTGCTTAGTCCTCCCTTGCATCTTGACAGAAACTAAACTGTTTATAGATTTGTCTGGCTGAATACATTTGTTACATATCAAAACATTTTTTACAGAAATCGAATAAGCCAATATCACTGCAACCATTTTTGTGACCGATTCCAGGACCAGTCTGGTTTTGTTGACATGACTCAATGCATAGTTATGGCGTCTGTAGGTGCAGATTACTTGCAGTTGTGGCTAATAGTCGCTATCCAATCCAGTAATGTATATCGATGTTGTCAACCAGTGGAAAAAGGAGAGATTTATTATTGGTTTGGAGAAAATGGAACACATGAGACCCTAGCTGACCTGATCTCCGTCTCCTGCAGGGTCTGCTGTGAGGCTCGCCTGATGCCCTCCCAGCGCTCTCTGTCTCTGGTGGTGCAGGCTGGAGGAGGGACGAACTGATGGACCCTGGAGTTACCTGGGCTCCGGTGGACTCGTCGGGACGCCAAGTCGTCTCTGTGGACATCGGGAACCCTCCTCGTCTCCACGTCCTGCTCCCCGTCGGAGGAGGAATCACAAGCCGGACTGTGGGAGCTCAAAAATTCATTTTCAGAGCGAAGAATGATGTTCGGAGACGGTGACCTCGCTTCTTTTTCCTCCGTTATCGCAGTGCTAGGGGTCGCAGAGGGGACGGTGGACATTTTCAGAGAGCAAAACACACCTCCGGTAACATGAATCAATCAGCAGCAAGAACATGCGGGTTACTTGGGACAGTCCAAAATCCGGAATCAACCAAAACATTAATTTAACTCAACACCAAACCACCTTCTCTAACAACACCAGAAACATCAAATCCATGACTCGTCCACCTTGTGACACAAACCTCATCATGACGAAGCTCCACAAGCCACAACATCAGCTTAAGCCAAACTCTGTCAACACAACTAATTAGTGAGGAAAATCAGGCGCAGAAGCTGCGCCTCTCATGCCCGTCCACCCTGACCTGTTGTAGCGAACGGCAGCAGGAAGAACCTTAATTCCTGCCTTCTTCAACTTCTCCAGCCTCCTCTGCTCCAATACCTCCAAGTCCTCTTCCTGTTTCAGTTTTTCGGCCTGGCTTTCAGGTGCCCAAGTCACTGTTTTGGGGGTTTTTTGCTGAAATCCAGTTCGTTTGGTTTGTTCTGGAATGGTTCGAAGGTGACTGAGGAATGGAGTGTGATGGCAGTGGACAGATTAGGGGTTGAAGACCTCACACCTGAGACTTTTTTTTTTTTAATTACCTCCACAGAAAAGCATTTGTTTTTCGTTAAATAGCTCAGATTGTTTTCTTGGTCATTACCTCCGCTGCTCTCCTTCCTCTGGGTGTTGTTTTCTTCGCGGGGTTGGGATGTAGCAGCTGGCGTTGGCGCGGTTTGGAAGAAACTGGTTGAAGGGAACCGGACATCTGGAGTCGCTGCTGGCTGTTCTTCTGGCCAACATGTCATCTTTCCGTACGTCGGGTTTCCTGCTGGGAGCGTCAGCCTCCGAGTCGCTGCCGCGTCCTGGACATCAGGGCGCAAACAATGTTAGAAAGGCATCAGCTATGCATAAAACATTCTGTTAACCACTGAAAACTAACTCAATGTTGCCACTGAGGGCTTTTACGTCAAAAGTAAAACGGTGTATTAGGGCCATTGTAGGCAGAAAAAGCATAAAAGAGGAAGAGTAAATTTCTGCCAGAGAACATAGAAATTTTGAGATTAAAATATAAAAATTCCTTTAAAAGATTTGGAAGTTTCTGAGCTACAAAGTCAAATTTTAAATTTTTGAAACTCAGAAATTTTCTACTTTTTTTTTTTCTAGAAAATGTATAAGATTAATCTCAAGATGTCGGATTTTTTTTCCTAGCATACTTTCAACTTTTCAAATTCAGAAAATCCTTCTTTCTCTTCTTTCTAATCTAAAAATGTCCAAGTTTTTTGGCCAAAATGTACTACTCCTCATTTTTTGTATCTACATTGGCCCTAATACACAAAATATATAATGCGATTAATCTGCATAATGTAATATTAATGTGTTAATCTTTTAAGACTGATCGCATGGTTTGCTATTATGCATAGTGATCAATCATGATTAATCACAGCTCTAGAGTGTGATTAATCTGATTAAATTTTTTGTTCATTTGGCAGCACTAATAACTTGTTATCTGTAGAGCTGATCAGGAAGAAATGTGCAGCAAAGTTGTTCTAGTCAGTTTATTCGTGTAGCAGCTGGTCCTCTGCTGTTCTCTCCCCTCTGCTTCTCACTCTGCACACCTCAGACTGTCAGCATGAATCAGAGTCCTGCCATCTGCAGAAATACTTAAACCGCTCTGCAGTTGTGCTGCGTATCAGAGATAGACAAGAAACTGAGTATGAACGCTTTTTCCATAACGAGAAATAAACATGTCAACGTTAAGAACGAGAGCAGACTGGACCAGGGAGGGAGCAGCGAGGCTCAGAGGAGAGCAGACCTCCTGATTTAAAAAAATTTGACTTTAGTATCTTGAACTTAGGCCTCCGTCTCTTTAAGAAACTCTTGCTATTTATAGAACTCTGCCTTCAGGAAGTCATCACAACACCTCTGCCCTATAAACTCTTTAACAACATGAGCTCAGCAGATGCTCAGTTCCACCAGGAGTTTGCTAATTGCTGCTGGCTAGTCTGAAGGAGCTGAGTGGGGAAGTCACACGGGAAGGCTGTGTCTTTGGGCGGAGCTAGGTCCACCCAGCATTTTGCACTGCTTAAATAGTTGCCATGGGAGATTCAAGGATTTCTCAAACACGCATGAAAGAATATGAAACATTCCAGATATGTTTTTGGTGAGGGAATAACATTAGAACATCACATAAGGCTAAAACAAGTCAATTTTACATAATACTACTCCTATAAGCACAACACACCTCTAACCAGAACCACAAAGCCTAAAAATGTGGACTGGACTTTGAATCGGTCTGCAGATGGTCAGTGAATATAGCAGGAAAAGTCCTAAGTGGGCAACCTATCTTTGTGGTTTATTCCAAGTTCAAAAGGTCTTGACATATTTTATTCATTATTATTACATACAAGTTGTTGCCATAGTTCTGTTTCTTGTGTGTTTATTTATTTCTCTTTGATTATTTGTCAGGTTTTTCTCCTGGTTCTTGGCAAATGAAAACATGACACCAACCATCGCTGTTGCCTCGATTCACAACATCAGGAGAGGGGCTGTGCTGCGAGCGGGAACCAAAGGAATCCAGACTGAAGAGGCAAAAGCAGAAAAAAATCCCCAAAAGGATATAAAATATTTAACTTTAAAAAAAATAACATAGTTCCATTTATCTATATGCGAATGCAGCTTTTGTGTTGACAAGATGGCTGACGTCTGACCTGTCCAGAGAGTTGTCCCGAGTATGTTGAGGCGGAGAGAGAGACTCGCTCCTCTCCGAGTCCCAGCAGTCGTAGCCGCTGTCTCGAACGCTGCGCTTCTGAGAGCTGTCGCCGCCATCATCGCTTTCCTGCAGAGACAGGAAAACATCAACAGACAACCAGACAACAAAAGCTATCGTAACCTTAACAATAAAACTGGACTTCAAGTCTTAATACCACACTTCTGAAACAGACCACCGCTCAATAGAAAATTTTCCTTCCACTGAACCCAAATTTGTTGGAATTATTAAAATAGCCTGAACCACAAATGCATACATGTTGATAGGAGTATCAAAGTTTAAAGATCTGCCACTTAGAAAATCCTTAAATGTGAAGGTTTATGCGTCCTTCCTGCTGGTAACATGTTTAGTCATGCAGCACAACCCCTTTCCCAACCATCGCTGTGCACTGCCGACCAGCTGAGTTAAAGAAGGCTACTATGCTTTTTACTCAACTAAATTACAGGGTTTTTATTCAAAGTCTTTACGTGGGTGAATGTGTCAAAGTCAAAATAAGGATGATAACAATATAATCATTATAACTATAGTAACTAATATGTTACATTGTTAATTTTATTCAATACTTTTACCCTTTTGTTATGTTCTCTCAGATGCCACTGGACCTGGTCAGTTTCAGTTTCTTTATTATTTATTTTACATTGGTTCTTGTACTCCTAATTGTACTGAATGAACAAATAAAGTTGTGTTGTTTTTACAAGGTGGATCAAGTGTGTGAACCTACTGGTGTATTTAAGTTTGCTGTGCTTTTGCAGAGTTATCAGGTAAATTTGTAATTCGGTCCATTCATGTCTGCGCTTTAAAACACAGGAGCATTTAAGTCAATTCAGCTCTGTTCTCCTGCATCCTCCTTCAAACAGGAGGATACAGAAAAACATCTGTATCAGTATTGGAAGTGAAAAAAATGAATGAAAGTTGTAAAAAACAAAGGTAGTGAATATCGTCCGGAAACAGACACGTTGTTCCATGTTGTGTGGTATTCCAGACTCTTCCAGGTGTTTTCAGACTAGTTGACTCACCATCTTCATTTGAGCCAGAAGCCCTTCAAACTCTTTCAGGTTCAGATTAGGACCGCTGTAGGAAGGACACCCACTGGCAGCTTTTCCAAGCCAGAAAACCGTGTTCAGCACCTGACAGGCAGACATGCAACATTTCCTTCATATTTAGAAGTGAGAGGGGAATGAATGTGAGAGGACAGGGGATGGGGAAGGGGGAACAAAACTGGAAACAAGGACTTACATTTTTTAGTTTGCGGTTGCAGTCAGAGTCCCTGAAAACATTGAAATATGTCATCCATCTTGCACTTTATGATTCAAGTATTTAAAAAAAATCCCAGAGAATTGGTTATGTACTTGAGATTAGCGCGTATGGAAGTATCCTGTAAGTCCCCCGGGTCAAACAGCTGGGAGCCCTTCAAGCCCAACTCCTCACAGCCCCGGAGGAAGACGGACAGGTTGTCCTAGAGGGAGCAGCAGGGGACCAGAGGCAGTTAGCACCAATCAGGAGGCTGCTGTACTGGGCTCAACATCACGCTTCAGAGGCATCCTCTTACCAGCCCGGCTATGGGGGTGGGCAGTCTGTTGATCTTCTTCACCAGTCCGGGTTTGATTGCACTCAGCAGCCTGTGGAGGAGGGGCAGGAGCAGAGATTTACTGAGTCTCAGTCCGTGGGAGTTGTTGCTACGTCAGGCGTCAGAAAACAGAGACTGATGTCAGGAGCCTTACTCGCATAACAGGATGCCGTTCTCCAGCGCGCTGCGGAAGTCTTTGTCTCCAAAGCTCTTCCCTGTTACAGCCTGCAGAGGGAGGACAGGAAGACATGAGGACAAGGGGCGGAAGCAAAGGAGACAATCGTTCACGCAGCAGACAAGAAAACAGAAAAGCCCACACGTGTTTGTACAAGTTTATCATGAAAAAAAAGACTTTCAAAGTTAGTGGAATAATCTGTTGACAGAACAAACATTAGATCTCCACTGCGTACATCAGGTCTTTATGGAAGAGTGAAGCTGGACAACAAATCAAAAATAATAATAATAATACATCTACCGACAGACACGTGATTAATATGAACAAATATGTCCAATAGATTGTTCATTAACTTCACTGAACTCCAAGCCAGAACTGCACATTTTCTCCTATTGTCGCTCTTCTATACAATCTTCATTCTAAAGTGTAAAAGAAAGCGTTGTCCTGGCAACAGATCTCCCACCTGAGCAGTGGCTCTCTGCATCTCCTCCAGAGCTACCATGGTTCTTTGGCCTGCTTTTCTGATCCTGTCTGACCCGTCAGGTGCACAGAGCGCCATGAGGCAGTCAATGTTTGGCATGTTGTTTTCTAATCTTAAAGGGACAGTGTTATGTGTTTTCCATTAGCCACGTAGAATAATTTTAATCACACAATCAAGTGATTCTGTTACCTTCACTTGTCATAAAAACACTGCATATATCAAATATGACTTAAAAGAACTTTGACTTCATAATTTAACGTCTCAAAATTGGGCCTCTGTCGCTTTAGGTAGATCCTGTGCTTTCTGAAACTCTGCCTTCAGGCAGTCATCACAACATGGCTTCTCTATTTAAACTTTAAAGTTTTTACCAGTTTTTCACTGGTAAAAACATAGTGAGGTCAACAGACGTGCAGTTCCACCAGGTGTTTGCTAATAGCTGTTGGCTAGTCTGAAGGGACTTAAGGGGGAGAGCTGCTTTGTAATAAGGAAGTTTGGAAACTGCAGATCAGAGGAGGAGTTTAATTCTCCACTGAGCTGAACGCATGGCTGCGCAGCTGAACGCAACCATTCTTCTGCGTCTTGCACAGTAAACAGAGTCTACACAGGTGGACTCTGTTTACTGACAGAGTAAACAGATGAGATGGAAAAGCGTGTCTTCTTGTCACTCCACTTCATGCACCACTTTTGCCCATTTCCCACCGGCTTGGCTCGGCTCGCTTTCAGAGCTTTTCCACCGGCTCTTTTTCGGGGCTGGCCCTGCTTTTTAGGGCCCTGCTTCGGGCCGGCCCCGGTTTGGTGGGTGACGCAAGTTTCACTCCTGTTCACTGATTGGCTGTGGGCGTGAACAGAAGGAGCAGCAAAGACAGAAGAAAAATGAAGGCGCAACGTTTGAAACTCGCTGCAACACAGACGTGATGGAAGATACAAACAAGTGCTTGTGTTGCTGTATGACGTGTGTATGACACGATGCATACATTTAAGTTTGTAAAAGGGTCAAGAGGTGCAAATATTTTTGCAAGGCATCTGATTTTTTTTCCATATATGGGTCCATATGTGGGTCAAATGAAAACACATTAGTTCTCTGTAGATCTGATTTAGATTCTGCAATTTAATCTCATTTGCCTTGGATTCATACACTGTGACTGACTGACAGAGGAACCTGCTGCTTCCCCATTGGCCCTCCCTCCTCTCTACATTTTGCATCAGTGGAGACAAATTAAAGCGATTCCAGGTCAACGAAACACTGCTTCATGTCCTCATTTCATTCTCTCTGAAATGCCACCACACATAGCCTCAATCCCCCAACCTGGACTGCAGTAGGGATTCATTGCTGTGCAGCAGGAGAGTCAGTGAGCTAACGGCGCTATCCTGCCAAATCACCAGCCCACATACTCACGCAAGGAAACAGAGGAGGAGAGAGATCTCAATGGCTGTTGTGTAACCGGCGGCCGAAGATTAAGGGGAAAAGAAGAGAGGCTTGACTGATGGCATTTAGAAGTCTAATCCAGATTAGCTCAGATTATGGTTTGCACCCAAACTGTAACTTTTGCTGGATCACAGTTCATTAACGACAGCGGTCAACTAAAAACGGATTTTTAGCAGTTGGTGGAAATGAATAAGAATGCACGATTGTATGGGGGAATTTTTCTTTAAAAAATATGAGCATTCATCTTCAGTTTATGAGCTGAAATCCATACTTTCCATCCAAAATATGTCAAATTTATTTACATAGCACTTTTAAAAACAGGTTTAAAACTGTACCAAAGTGCTGTGGATATTGTACTTCTCTATCACACTCAAAAATATTTACTTTGGTTCAGCGCTCGGACTTAATGGCTCTTTAGGAAATATCTTCTGAGTTCTGCACTTCCCAGTTTAATATCCTCAGTAAAGATACAAACCTAAACTAGAGAGTGAGTTTTCACAGTTTCTTCTTGGAATGGAGAGGCAGCTCTGCCTGGCAAAAGCTTCAGACAACGGAGTGACTTTAACACAGCTGCTAACCTGCGGTACTTCCAGCATTAGCTCTGTGAGTACCAGTCGACCTGAAGAACATTTCCAGACTTAAAGCTCAGACAATAAACTAAAGTCAGCCCAAACTAAAAAACTAGTTTTTAGTTTTATTACAACTAAAAACTAGCGATCAGGCCTGAAATCTGGGTGTAGTGATGGACTCAGATCTGAACCTTCAGAGTCACCTGAAGAACATTTCTAGAATTACAGGACTAACCTCTCAGCAAGATCTAGAAAAACTCATCCACTGTCAGGACTCTGGGTTTTTGGGTTGGGTTTAGCTTTTCATCTTTATCATTATTTTTTAGTTTTCTTTTGGTTAGCCCTTAATGGTCTTTTAGTTATATTATTTGAGGTTATGTATTGTGGTTAGAATTATCTTGTTATTGCTTTCCTTACTTTATTCTCCCTCTGGTGTTTCTAGTCATTTATTTCTCATTTATTTCATCAGCCTGGGTTCTGCCATTCTTACATGTCTGAGTCTAGGTTCACCTTTCTTTAGTAGTTCCAGTTAAGTTATTTCTTTGTTAGTCCTTCTAGCTTCTCTGTAGTGTTTCTAGTTCTCTTATTTTGTCACTTTATGTTTAGATTCTTTTTGTGTGAATCTATATCCATCTTTCTTTAGTGATTCTAGTTAGGTTACTTTGTTTAGTCTTTCTAGTTACTCTAGCTCTACTTTCCTAAGTTCTTATTATTGTTAGCTCAGCCTTGTTTCTGTCTAGGTTTGTCTATGTTTTTCCACGTCTTTTTCTCTTCTAGTTTATCAGGTTTTCTTTAGTCTTAGTGTTTCTTTAGTATCAGAAGTATTTTTCAGCTCCTTGACGTTTCCTCCCTTTTGTTTTTCCCAGCAGATCTTCTTAGCCTCCCTGTGCCACCTTCTCCTCACCCCTCAGCTAGCTCCTATGCCAAATACTCCCACCTGCAATCAGTTATCTCATCTAGCTAGTTCCACTGTTCCATTTCCTACCTCCCAGCATTTAAGCTCCTCTATCTCAGTTACAACTCGCCAGTCTGTAATCGTCACTACCCTTGTTACCTTCCCTGGATAACCTGATGTTCCCTCGTATCTCCAGTTTGCTTTGTCTGTTGGATTTCCTTTTACCCAGGATTTTTGATTTCTGTAAGCTGATTTTCTTCATTAAAGAATCCACAATATCCTACGCCTGCTTCTATTGGGTCCACTTCTACACACATTATGACATTCATGTTTTTATCTTTAGTCGCATTGATTACTGCCACAGTGTCCTCACAGGTTTGCTTAAAAAAAAAAAAAACAAAAAAAACAAATCAATCCTCCACTTGCAGTTGATCCAGAACGCTGCTGCTGGTGTTCTAGCCAAAACCAGGAAGATAGAGCACATCACCCAGTTCTAAAGTCCTTCCACTAAGAGAATAGTTAGTTTATAAATCACTGAACAGCTCAGCACCACAGTACATTAAAGATCTGCTGTTGTATCAGCCTTCCAGACTTCTCAGGTCTTCTGGTTCTGGTCTGCATCCAGAACCAAACATGAAGAAGCAGCATACAAATCTGGAACAAATTTCCAGAAAACTGCAAAACAGCCCAAACACTGAGTTCCTTTAACTCAAGGATTTGATCGCATACTATTGATTATTTGGATGGTGTCTTTGGACAGAATATAATGTTTATTTGCTTTCTTCTCAATTGGTGACCATCATGTTTTAGTGGTGTGATTTGATGATGATGGCATTTGACAAAATGTGATGTTCATGGCTTTTTTTCACTATTGGTGACTGTTGACATTTTATGATGTAAAATATTTTGAACTCTAAAGAGAACTGAGCAGAGTGAACTGAGCCCGGGTTTCAGTCACAGTCTGAGGAAGTTTACGCACGAGCAGCAGAATTCAAAAAGGGGCTGAATATGCTTGAGCAAGACACATTTAAGTTTTGTGGGAGAGAAATTGAACACCTGAGAGTGAAAATAAGGAATCTTGTTCTCAGATTAAAATATTTGTTCTTAGATTTTCAAAAGAGAGTTCAGATGCTCTGAAATGTTTGCTTTCTGAAATTTGGCCCATGTTTTGATTTATTTTATATTTTTGCAAAACATCTGCCGATGTATCATAAGTGTTACAGGAAAACACACATTTTACCATCTGTAGTGAGAAAAACTCAGCATTGTTCTGCTTACATAAGTGAAGACCAGATGTTTGCTTCTGGCATTGCCTCCGTTTTTGTTTTCATCACACAAAGTCTGAATGTCTACCCCTGCTTGGGACCATGTACACCAAAATCTGGAAAATTCATCATAAAAACAAAATCCAGAAATGTACTGATGGAAAAAAAACAAAACACAAATCAGTTCATTCTAGAAAAGTTCCATCACTCCAGACATGTCCTCCAACGTTTCAGGAAATCTGGGTCTATGAAACATTTACAGCCTGATCATGCATAATTTACCTCCAGAAGATGGTGATTTTTTTGTGTTGTTTTTAAATGGGAACACTTTCTAGTGTTTTGTGTAGGCAGCGTGGGCTACAGATAGTTCATGCAAAGCGGAGGTGTTGGTTGTGTGCGCTGAAACCCAAAGAGAAATCCAAGAGGAAAAGCTGCTGCAAAGACTTAAACAGAAGGAAAAGGGGGGATTTTAAAACATGTCTAAATGTAAAAGCAGAGTGAATTTTAAGTTACGTTTGCCAAAGGCTTCTGGGGTATTTTAAAGCCAGTAATGGTAATTTGAGTCGCCTCCGTCTGCGTGCTGCTCTGCTCTGTGCAGACAGGGTGAATGGCAGCAGCAGCTACCATGCAGGCCTGAAGGCAGCATGTGTATAGGCCTGTCACTGGAACAAATTTTACTGGACGATAAACTGTCCCAGAAGTTATTGTGATAAACAATATTAGTGTCGTTTTGAGACCATTTTCAAGTAATATGGTGGTAATGGCATAATAATGCAAGAACACCAATAACTGTCATTTCTAACTAACATGTAACGCTGGAACTAGGAGACATTTTAAATATTCCAAATAAATGAAACAACCAAAACAACAAATAAAATGGACACTGAAGTTTCTATGAACAAAACTGTCCTTCAAAAAAAGGTCTAGTTGAGACCAAAGCACCAGACTGAAGACTTTTATAATCCAGTCTTTGGTAAAAAAAAAAATCAAATTAAATTAAATTAAAAAATAAAAAGACACGAGAAAAAGAAAATCATCTAAATAGTAATTATTGAGCTTTGTTTTAGACTTAAACTCACTTTATTGTCACACACAATGATGACTTTGGCAAAGAAATGTCATTGCTTGGCTACTGGAATACACAGAATAATATATGTGTATGAATCAAATCAGATGCAATATGGGAGGTTAACACACCCTGTGAATTCAGCTCAGCAAACCTCAATCACAGCTGCTTTATTTTACGACGTCTGTGTCCGTCTGTCCAAACCGTGTGTGTGCGTGCGTGTGTGTGTGTGTGTACTAAATGGAAGTGTAAAGTATTCCCATCTCCTCTGACTACAGACACGGATGTTAAATTAGTGGTGGCTGCATTTCCACTGAATGTCTCAGTGGCTTTTAGAGCACTGTAAATGTCACATAAGTACAAATACGCAGTGACCTATTTAAATGGATTCCAGAGGTCTTCTTCATCTTCAGGTTAAGGAGGAGACAGGAAGCACTGGCAACATGGTGACCGTATGACGTTTTATGTTTCTTGTGGACTCAAATGGAGGAAGTGATAAAGTCTGTTCATCAGAAGTTACTTCATGTCAAAATGGACACACAGACATATTAAAGTAGAAACAATGTCTGTCATTTAGTCCCTGCTAACCGCACTGATGAAGAGTATGTATTTACAGACCTACAGAGAAGGGGAGTGCGATTAGATACGGACTGCAACTAACAATTTTTTACTAATTGATTATTTTATTCATTATTCTGACGATTAATTGGAAAAAGAATTGGCACATTCTACAGATTTTTAGTTTGACCACTTTTTTATACAATATTAGAAATACATTAAAAGATGCAAATAAACAAATAATTCAATTTCTTTTTTAAATACAAAAAACATTTTATTGCTAAAAAAAACAGCGTTCATCTAGTGATTGCTTCATCATCAGTAGTAAAGGATTCACCTGCAGGTAAAACATCCTTCAACCTGTGTAAAGCTCCGCCGTTTTTCCTCGACTTAACATCACATCAACACAGGGAAGGACTGATGTGGTGACTCATTTTTGGATTTACTGATTAATAATTAGACAGCAAAAGGCGACTAATTAAGGATTTATTGGCAGAATTAAAACCAGGTAAAGCTAAAACTGGCACTAGATTAGCTGTGGGTGGAACAGATTTACAGACAGTGAGCAAAATGTTTATATTTTCTAACAGTTCGGGGTTAATTGCTGCTTTGATTATGCTGTTCTCTATGAAAATTTATTTTTTTGGGGTATATATACTCCACTTAACGATTAATCGATTACTATATTAGTTGACGATAATTTCAGTAATCAATTAGTTCGATTGATGGCTTCAGCCCTAGATTGGATGTGGAGATGCATGCTACCACAAGATGGCCGTTGCCCTGCCAACCAGGCTGCCTGCCCCCTCCGAGAAGATCACACCATGTAGTAACTGTAGTGTTCACAGTCAATGTCATTCATCTTATTAGCCTAAATGACGGCAGATTGTGAGCCATTTCTGTTTCTACGCGACTGCTTCCGTTTTATTACAAAATCAATGGTTCCACCGAACACCTGGGCCAGGGAGTAAAAATGTGTTTTAAAAAGAGATTTACAAGCAAGTACTGATGGAAACTGTCTGATTTGTAGAGACAAACCGATCCATCGTGTCGGAGCGCCGCTGCAAAAGAAGCGGATTTACAGCCAACCTCAACAGCAGATACTTTTATTACAGCTTAGCCTCACAGATTACAGATATCTGGTCAGAACTACTCTAAGACCTGAGATGACTGGGTTTTACTGCATCTTTGTCAAACTTGTTTTTTTTGAGTCTAGCTATCAAAAAAACAATGAATCAGAGCAAACGTCTTCACTGCTGTTGCTCCACATTCTTTCACTCAGCTCTCACACTCCTCCTCTGCCATGCAGAAACAGCTGGCTGTCTGGAGCTACTGGAGTTAATCCTTCCAGGACAGCTGTGACATTTGGCACACACACAGGCTAAGTCAGACACACACACATTCCTGTGTTTATTCCCAATGTGCTTGACCGTAGCATTTGCAACATGCTGCAGGTCAATACCAGCAGAGGTTAACTGCTGGATCTGCAGAAAATCAACCATCCTGTCACTGGTTTTGAACCACCTTCAAACAGTTTAGTCATCTTTTTGACCGTTTAATATCTTCTGTGGTCTACATACAGTTAGATCATTCATCTGCTTCACTGGACCCTGGAAACACCTGAGCGCCTGTCTGTGTTATGTTTCCATAGTGACAAGTGTCATCCAACCAGGGTGTGTCCAAGGCTCAATGATGACTGGTATGTGTGCCTGTGTGTGCGCATACACTTTGCATACTTCACAGAAACGGCACACTGGAGCTGTGCAGGGCAACTTGGTCAACTCTAAATCATCCCCACCTGTGGGGGAGTATAAATACACCCCTAGAAATAGAGTCAGAGCCAAAATAAGCGGAGAATTAGGGGACAGGAAGACGACAAAGCAAAAACACCGGAGGGGGGATTAAGACTTAGGAGGCCAGTATTAACCCAGAGGAGACAGTTCACACCACCGATGGGACACAAAATCTGTAAAATACTCCGGGTCACCAACTGTCCCCGGGTGATTATTCATGTAAGTTTTAAACATCTCCATGAAAAATAATGATCTGAAGACAAAACATAAAAAATAGCTGGATGTTTAAAGGGGCACTTTTATGTAAAATCAACTTTTTTGAGCTTTACATCATGTTACGATGTTATTCCTTCGTCAATAACAAGCCTGAACTGTTCCTTTGATTCTTTCACACATGTTTGAGAAATCCTGTAATCTTCCATGGCAACCATTCACCTGTGCAAAACATTTGCGTGGACCTAGCACTACCTTCGAGGACGAAGCTCCTCCTCAGTGCTACAGTTTCCAAGCTTCCACCTCACAGACCAGCCCTTCCTTACATCTCCCCCAGCCAGCTCCTTCAGACTAGCCAGCAACAATTAGCAGACACCTAAATTATACAAGCTACTAGGGCTGACACAATTCCTCGATTGATTCGAGTACCTCGATTATTAAAATTCCTTGAGGAAAATTTACTTGCCTCGAAGCTTCGTTAAATTATGTTTATTATTTAGAACACCGTGTTCCAGCCGGGACATTACTTGTGTTGCGCAGAGCTCTGACTTCCACCTCTGAGTTGTTGACGAAAGCTAAGTGTTAGCGGCATAACGTCCAATTTCCAAGTTCGGCTCGTAGGGATTTTATTGATTTATGATAATGCCCGGGTTTTCATCGTTTTTTAAGGACCAATAAGCATCCTTAAAATGACTGGCTCAATGCCTGGAGTACGGCAGCCTTTCTCCTCCGGGAGCTGCTGGTTCAGAGCGAACGGCGGGAAGAGCGATTCAGGAGTATTTATACAGGTGAGCGGATAGACTGAACACGGTGGACGAGTAGTTGATGCTTATAGTGTAAGTGTAGCTTTACCGACGAACCGCACAATAAATTTCATATCATCAACAAATGGGAGGCGGAAATCATCATGGCGGTACATGGCTGGTAGATGAATTACTGAGAGTGATGAACGAAGGTGCCGTAGATATCCCGTATTGCTCCACCCCGTTCTTACGTTCGTCCCCTGGTCTACCGGTCGTCTCTCTCCTTCACCCCCATCTTACGATTGTTCGCTGCCCACCACCCCCACCACTCCACTCCAAATTCTCAAACCCAAAGCTTGACAGGTATGGGGCAAGATGAGAGTTCATCTATTATACTGACTGAAGATGAATACATAAACTAAAAGTTGGAGCATAGACATTTTTATAAGCACATTTGTGAGCCTGCCTCTTTATTATTAAATTGAATAGAATTTCAGATCTTTGTATAACTTTTCTCCAGGTTAACTTAGAAAGTGATCTCTTATTGTTAAAGGTTAATTTTCTAAACCACAAAAAAAATAACTGTTCGGGAAGCTCAAAAATTAAAAATTGGACTGATAGTAACACTGGTGTTGATTTACCAATATTGTATTTTATAAATTTTTTTATCCAATTACTCGATTAATCGTAAGAATAATCGATAGATTACTCGATATCTAAAATATTCGTTTACAACAGCCCTACAAGCTACTTCTCGGTGAAACGCTGGTAAAAACATTATTAAAGGGTTATTAGAGGAAATATATATATATATATATATATATATATATATATATATATATATATATATATATATCTATATATATATATATATATATATATATATATATATATATATATATAGTTGTTTTCATAACAACTGCAAGTAAAATTGTCACTTGATTGTGCTATAAAATTGCACTATGTGCCTGGAAAATACATAAAACTGCCCCTTTAAAAGTATCAACTTACTGACATTTCAGAAGAGGACACATATATCCAGTACATTATCGGTAGTGACAGAGAGTACTAAAAGTTATTTCCTTCCTTGGCTTTTCAAAAAGCAAAAAGAATTTGCAGTCTAAGGTTGTATTATGTAATATTTCATATTCTACATTGACCAAAATATTGGGCCAACCTTCCAAACCAAACAGGATGTTAGCGCTGTCTGTTCATGTAACTTCTTCATTACTAAACATGGTACAGTATCAACTATTAATGGTATCATAACACAAAAGGAAATAATAGGAGCAACAGACACTTTGTAAAAACATCTCTCAGTTGAGCACAGAGGATGCTGGAGACCTCCTAACCACACGTAGCATTCAGATTAGCTCACGAGCAGCGGGGCCAGGAGCTTCATGGGATGTGTTTGCATGAACAAGATCTAGCTGACTGGAAAGTTTCACTCAGAGAGGACAGAAGGGTTTAGTTTGTTTTCCAAAGGTTGAGCACAAAACGCTGCAGCATACAAAGACGTCAGCTTCCTAACAGTAACGGACTAGAGATTACCCACTCAGTTCCAACATGAAAACCATGTAAAGTAAGGTTCATAAGAACATGAATGAGAGCATTTGGGGTGGAGGAGCCTGAGCCCACCAGAGCCCCGGCTTTAACCAGACAGAGTACCTAACTCCATCTTGACAAAACAGCACACTGTATCCTATGATTTTAAACACATGCGATCCATTAAAGATGAATTGGCTCCTGATAGGATTAAAAAGTGAACTTTTGAAAGTGAGGCATGATACGATGTGCAGGACTCAATGAGAAAGGTCAAAATTAGCAATTAAATGTTTGTGTTAACTGTTGATGATGGTTATAATTTTGACTATACATTAAAAAAAAAAGAAACACCAGACAACTCAATTTAAAAGATGCACTGATACGATATCTATATTGAATAGTCAAAATATTTTAAAAAATTCTAGATTGTTCGACCAGGGTAGTCAACCTATTGTTTCTGTCATTTTCAGTTTCTTCATTATTATTTACTTTACATTGGCTTTTACACTTAATTATATACTTAGTTGGTCAGTTTGCTCCTATGGCTTTTACACCATGAAGGTCCATGTTTTCCAAAAATACTTCCAAACAGCTAATGTGGAGCCAAGTGTGCTGAAACAGAGAGACATGTAAAAGTTTTAGGACACCGGCCCTTGAGGACTGGAGTTAAAGACTCTTTAAATGGTGCAAATTGTAATTTTTCATCATTTTGAAACAGTAACTGCTAAGTGTCAGTTTAAATCTGCCTCCTGTTTATAGAAGCCTGATATACAGAGAACCAGCTGTGACATGCAGTGATGAAATGGTTGTTATTTTGCCACCTCACACTGTGAGAACGACAGTGAGTGAGGTAAAGAAATCTCCAAAGCTGCTAGAGAAAACAACAGAGGGGCATTTGGGTGGGTAGACGGGAGGTTGGGCGGGGAGGGATCACTGGTTTTCCATAACAACCATTAGATGCTATCCAAATGCCAACTAGTTGTTTGAAAGAGAGGCCGAAAAAAAGTTGTTCTGTCCTACCATCGCTAACGTAAATACGGGGAGTTTGCCAAAAACGACTGGGTCTAAACCAGTCGTTTAGGCCCAGTTTGAGGAGACGGAGCTTTTCAACAGCAATCTCTCCACTTGTTTCTCTTCCAAAACAAACTTTGTTAGAGTTCCAGGAGTCATGGTTTCTGAAATACCGGGAGGCTGTGCAGTCACGTTCAATAAATTAGACTATAGGTCTCCTGCATGGTGTAGCGGTAGAGTGAGTTGCATATCCAGTCCTGGGTTCAATTCCAGACCCTGAGACCCTTTCCTCGTGCCTTCCCCACCTTCTCTCTCCATACACTTTCTGTCAATAAAGGCCACTAGTGGTGAACTTTTTATTTAAATACCCAGATGAGTCTCATTTGTTTAAAAGTATCTTTTGAAAATGGCATTAACTGTAAATGGAAAATCATCGAGATTAAGAGAAATTAAAGTGCTAAAAGATTAGTCTTTGTCTACTGAATCTATATTATGCGTTTCATTTGGTGATGGAGTTAGTGAAATAAATAAGCCGTTCAATAATACTCTGATTTATTGAATGGGACATTGTAAATAAAAATCTAATGCTCTTTGCTAAAAACAGAAAATTATTTTACAAAGGGTCCTTGATCAGAATAATAGGACAAATAACCCAGAAATGGTTCACCAGACACGAACCCTTACCCTAAACCTGATTGTTACCAGTACACCCTTAACCCTAAGCCTAATCTAATCTCAGTTCACACCTTAGTCCCAAACCTAACCCACATCTTCAAAAACAGCACTTTTTCTTTAGCTGCCATCAGGGGCAGTCGTCCTCACAGTGTAGTATTTGTTGGAAAAATGGGCCTTGCAAGGTGAGACATGCTAAAACACACACACAAGAGTGTCAGTAAATTTGCCTGGTGACTAGATATTTTAAACCTAAATAATACACCATTTAAAGTGTATTAAGCTGTTGTCCTGTAGGTGTTTAATTGGAAGTGAAGCGTCTCAGAGCCTGAACAGAATTGTGAGCAGAATAGGAACATGAACGCCTCAACATCCAGATGAAAGTCATCTCTGCAGCCTCGGGGCTTTAATGCCTCGGACTGTACAGGACGGAGCAGTGATGGAGTAAAAATAGGTCAGAATTCTGCTCTACGGAGGCTTATGGAGGGAGGCAGATGATGATGATGATGATGATGATGATGATGATGATCATGATCATGATGATGATGGGATGCAACAAAGCATAAATGATAATCTCATCCGGTGCGATCAGATGCTGGTAGGCAGCCCGGTTTCTTAGCCATGGCAACCGGAATCCCCTCTTCCCTGGGAAAGGGGGTCGGGAGGAGGGGCGTTTCACCGCCTGGCCGGCAGCAACGTTACCGTATAAAAGCTGATAAATGGCGGGTTGGAGCTCAGTGTTCTCAGCCTGGCTGCTTGCTTGCTAGAAGTGTTGAAGTGGAGCTAGCTCCGTTGCTAGGCTCAACTGACAGCCTAGCGACGGCTGAAACTTTGTTGTCCCGAACGGTAACCCGACACTGCGCAGCCCCCCCAACAGGTGACGACCCGACTGCTGCCGTGTCTTTATTTATACCGCGGTGTGGCCCGTTTCAACCAAGCTGTTAGAAGCTCCCCCTGACTCACCTCGATCCATTTCTGCGCCTCCAGGCAGGCTGGCTCGGGATGGCTCGGCTCGGGACCGGCCATCAGTGGGGGGGGGGGCGTTGGGAATTCGCTGATGTTGTGAAGTCTCTCCCGTTTTCTCCCCCGGTGTCCTCCAGGCTCCACGCGCAGTCTATGGAGTCACGAAGCCCCCCTCGCGCTCCAACTGCGTCGCCCACAGAAACAAGATTATGCAGAAGAAGAAGACGCTTCTGGCGACGCTGCAATACGAACCAGGTGCTAAAAATATCGATTCCTTGCAGTGGGAGGCTGACTCCTCTCTGCTGCTGCTGCTGCTAGTGCTGCCGCCGAGAGTCAGGAGAAGGCGTGAACGCGCAGGCAGGAATCTGTGTGTGTGTATGTGGAGGGGGTCGAGAGAGGCAGGAAAGACAGAGGAGAGAGAGAGGGGATGTAGAAGACGTCCCGCTATATTACAGTTCAGATAGTTCATCTAGTGGCGGCTGCTTGGTGTGTTTCATTTACTTTTAATAGTAGTTTTTTTTTAAAATAACTAAATAAATAACAAAGAAACAACAAAAAAACATAATTTTTTAAACATATTTGTTAAGACTGTCACAATGTCGTGACAGTATGAGACAGATAATCTGAAAAAAATCAATCTCCACCTTCTTCCCGTGATCCTACTGCCATCGGTCAAAAGCAACCAATCAGCAGGAGGACGGTCTAAGTGCTGTCAATCATCCTCGTGTATGTAGTGGAGCGACATTTTTTCAGAGATTATCCGTTTTATATTATATTGTCACATGACAATTTTAAGAAATATGTCAAAAAAACTTTTTTCATAAGTTACTTTCTTGCAGCTTTAAGCTGTGCTTTGGATACATAAAGTTTATGTATTTAATGTGACAAAATGTGGAATGTTTTAAGCGGTTTGAGAATAATAGCGAAAATTAACTTGGCAAATTAATATGCATGCTTTTAGACTGTGGGGAGGGTGGTACATGTAGAAAGACTCATCAGGTTTCAGGACATTGTTGATTTAGGCAAAAAAGCTTCTCCTTCCAATGAAGCCCCCAGGATGTTCAAAACAAAGAGTTTCACAGTGTAGCTCAAACAACATATTTTAGATGTAAAATGAAAAAGTTACAGGCTGTGATGACATTACAAAAAATGAATGAATGTACATTGGAAGAGTTCTAAGTTCAACATGAGCTTAGAACATTCAGAAAACTTTGGCCAATATCCAAACATTTTTGAGCAGTTTATGAACTTAACCCCCCCCCCCTCCCCCAAATAAAACAACCACAACAACAAAGGGTGTCAAATGGGTCAATTCTTAATTTGTTAGGGGGGAAACATGATAAAAGTTGTGATGTTACCTAAAATCACGCTTCTGGTGACACTGCAATACAAACCAGGCGCTAAAAATTATTAACTTGTATGCAAGCTTTATACAAGTACAGTAAGAGTGTCAATATTTTCTCTAATTTGGTGTTGAGGCTCTCGGTGCAGAGCTGTGCCTTTAAGACACCAGCTGGTGTCATTCATGTCTTAATTTAGCCACTTAATGCTAGATAGCAGCCAAATTCTATAACAAGCCCAAAGTAAAGAGAACCAGGCCTTGGTAGGTTTTATGAAAGATCTTGATTTTCTAAATTACATCATGTAATTAGAAATTTGTAATTTGTAAATACAAATTTCTATTAAAATATTAAAGTTTTAAAGCAGGAACAGAGTAAGTTAAAAATTCAGCACTGTCCTCTGGGATAAAGTTCATGAATTTACAGTAGTCATCCATGCCAAACGTTAGATTTAGTACTGATGTTTAAGATCATTTTCTTTAAGAATGACACTTAAACTGCCTGAGTTATGTTTACAGATCCTGATTGGCTTTGGGCCTTTAATTACATCAAGCATCCAAAGGCAGGATGTGATGTGCTTTAAAGGGGCTGTATTGTGTTTTCCAGCTAAATAGTGTTTTATAGCACAAGTTACCGTATCACCTTCAGTTGTAAAAATGTAGATTTCACATATGCTTTAAGAAATTTTATTGTAATTTATCTTTGGCTTCAGTTTAAGAAGCTTTCCAACACTTCATGTTCAGGAAGGCATCACTCCTAACATTTTTACCAGTGTTTCAACAAGTAGCTGGTATGAGCTCAGCAGGTGTGTGCCAATTGCTGCTGGCTAGTCTGAAGGAACTGAGTGGGGGAGGGCTGCTCTGAGGCAGAAGTTTGGAAACTGTAGCTCTGAGGAGGATCTTTGTCCTCAAAGGTGGCCCTTTGAGGTCCAAAAATACCCGACAAGAGTGTTTTTGAAGTGCAAATAAATCTTGTCGATTTAATGTTACAGCCTTGGATACAACAATCCCCTACCCCACCCAAAAAAACACAACCGTTTTAGATTTCTGGATGTGGTTTACACCCAGGTGCTTTGCACAAATTGTTGTCATGGGAGCATAAATTACTTCTTAAAACAGGCATGAAAGAAACTCTAGGTATGTTTGAAGTAATACAAAGCACAAAAGCCAGTTTCACATACTGCCCCTTTAATTGAAACGTACCCAAATATTGTAGGACAGGCAAGTTAAAGTTACCATTTGGCAAATCAAGATTTCAGGGCAGTTTCATAATTTAAAATAATCTGGATTATTCATTAAGGCACAGAAGTGGAATCATATACTGCTCATCTTATGAGTTTTTAAAGAGTTAAAAAAAAATAAAATAAAATCTGCAGAGTCATTGCAGCCTTTGGACCACAGAATGATGAGACACATGCAACTTTAAATTCAGTTTTATTAAATAGCCGTAGCTGAACAGCAGCAAACCATTTGAAAAGTGCATAAAGGTAAACAATTGAAAGAGTTGAAGCAGTTACCTTAAGATGGCACATTAACCCAGTCTACAAGAGCACTTTAACTAGACAGTCACTTTAATGAGATGTCTGGAAAATCTGAAATTATCTGATGCTTCTCGTTGATTCTAGAACCATTTCCACAAAGTCCATTCAAAAACATGGGGGGAAAGACTCAAGTCTCCTGAAAGTGTGCCCTAAACGACTCAAGTATTACATACTGTGAAACTAACAGAACCGAGTTGTCAATGCCCAGTCCTTGTAAACCACGACAACTAAGGCATGCAGAACAGGAAGCAGTTTCCACAGTTTCAATCTTGTTGGCACAAAAGGTGTTAAAGCAGTTGAAGTTTGACAAATTAACATAGAAAACTTAATGACATGCACAGGTGATGTTTCACAGATCAATGGCATTTGTGAATCCTTTTCAATAAGCTTGGAACACTGGCAAAATAAAGTTCAGAGTTTTGTGCTAATGCTAAACACGTTACAGTTGAGGGGATGAAATGTATTCTAGTGCATAGTGCCTCCAGATGTAGGAGCACAGACCACTGTGGATCATTTAACAGTTTGCAATGTAAATGCTGCAGAACAATGTCGCTTACAATTTGTTTGAGTTGGTCACATGATCATTTAAGACTGACAGAGAGCCACAGCTGAGAAGCGGACTTCGTCTTTCTCTCGTTCCATGAAGCCGCGGCACACTTTGGCTGCATCCTGCAGACAAAAAACTCAAAGTGGATTTTTAGATTTCAAAGTGCAAAAATGATTTTTTTAGCTAGTTGATACCATTAGGATAAAATGAAAAATCTTACAATAGGGATCTTTTGAATGATTTTCATATACAACTCATAAGCCAGTTTGCCACCAAATGAGAATAATTTACACAAAAGGTAAGATTTTATTTTAGCTTACAGTGACAAAGGTCTCATCTTTGGTTGCTCCATGGTTCACTGGTCCATTCATCTTCCCATCTTTGAAACAGAAATCACCTCATTACGTATCAATGTCAAACACATGATTAGGGTAAACTGTTCACATGCTTACCAAATTCATAGAGTTGTCCATTCACATTCACAAAGGCAATAAAGTGGAAGTTTACTTGTTCACCTTCTGGCTGCATTAGGAAAAAATAAAAAGTGTTGATAGTGGTTTATCTTAGAACTCCTAACACTAGTGTTAATATGTATAAGGGTAAAAGTTTCTGGTTTAAAGGTACGACTCATATCTATCAAACTGTTGCCACAGTTTATAGATGCATCTTACCCGACATTGTCCCTCTTTTGCAACCTCATTGTGAGCCTCACAGATTGCCTAGAGGAAGAGATTTGACAGGTTGTGTCAATGCTAATAATTCAGCCTATAGCACCCCCATGTGGCAGAAAGAAAACTGGCAGCTAATCATGCAAAACTGACAATTTGCTCTGGATCAATTCTGGGTTCATGTAAAAAAAAATAAAAAATAAAACAAAAGTTGTTCCATTTATTGAAAAACAGACTGACATATTACAAAGTGTTTCCCTTTAGTCTGTACATTACCTTGTTGCCCTCCAGATGTTTGGAACGCTCATCTGGAGACATGCCAGCCGTCTCGTCCAGAAAGGTCTTTAGGATTGAGCCGCTCTCTAAACACCACATTTGTCAAGTCAGCAAAGCAGTCAGCTCAAGCACAGTCAGGCATCACTACATTGTATCTGCTCTGCTCTGAGACAGGTGAATGTCTGTTTCTCCAATGCGAGTATTTCATAAGTCTACAACTGAGTAAGGAAGGTCCAAAAAAACCAAATGAGAAGTTCAACCATGGACTGTTTTGTAGGAATACTTTGGAGATTAAAATATGATATCAGGGTTATAATACACAGGGGAAACACCAGTTGAGAATTGTTTTTGTAAAAACAAACACATTTTGCACAAAAATGACATGTACACATGTTCTAGATGTTTTAGTGACCACCAAAAAAAAAAGAAGTGAAATATTTACTTTGATTATTCTAGTACTGTTATCCTGCTTGGATAAGGTTTTTCAAGTTTTGGTATTTTGCAACCCTGTCAAGGGAAACATTTCCTATTAAATAGCATTTCAAAATTTAAAAGTGTTCAAGCTTCATGTTTGTGTAAAATCCAGGAGAAATCGAGTTGTTGTAATATTACAACACTGGATCTTACAGGGTTGAAGTATCGTTTACACACAGAACAGGGAAAAACAGTTTGTTCCTACTGTTCATCAAGACTCAACTTGTAGATGCAAAGCACTAAACACCTCAAATTACACTAGTTTTACTTTTAGCCTAACCACAAAAAAAAAAGATTAACCATTACCACTATAAAATATGAAAAAAGGTTTTTATTGCCGAGCTCACCAAAAGTCATTTTGGCCTTATTGTTGGCGACGGCGTGCACCAGGGCGATTGTGCCACAGGAATTAGAGGCGACCTGCTTCAGGAAGTAGATGTCGGAGCCTCCTGAAACCTTGTTCGCCTGCTGGGTCCTGAACGCCTCATGCTGCCACGCACAGATACAGAGTTAGTCTGATTTCATCTGCAGCCAACTACTTCACACAACAGCTGGTAATGATCATTCATAGTTTCACTGAATGAAAACGAGGCCATCCATTCTGGGAGGCATTTCAAACTTGTACAACAAAGCAGTTTATCAAGAGAAATCTGAAAGTTTGACCATTTCTGCAGGCAAATTTCCACCAGTTCATAATGTAAGTCCAGGTTACACCGCTTAAAAAAAATAAATAACTAGTCACAGGCTTAAAAATCATTTTCACAATAGTTACAAAAAGGAACCAGGAGCTCTGACACTACCTGTTAGTTCATGTTTTAGACCCATCTGAAAACAAATCCATGCTTTTAACTCAGGAAAACGTAGCTTCCCTTTTTAAGGGTTAAAACATTTTGTCAACTTTGATACAGGAGCTTTAGAAAGAGTTGCTTACATATCCACATATTCGTTGTAATAGATTGAAAGTGGCTTAGACCACTTCTGAAAGATAATCTGAATGGTCCAACCTGGGCTTAGCAGGGAAACAACCAGGGTTCAGTTTTTGAAAGTCTTCAGATAAGAAAGTCTGACGAAGGAGTTTAACACAGAATCCAATCTGCTGGAAGTCCAGAGTAAAGCTGAAATTAGCAGTCATGCCAGCATAATTCAAGCTAAATGAGCAGAAACAGTTACTCAGACCACATACTGTACATGGACTCACTTTTCAGTTCACTAACATTTGTTGTACCAAAAATCCTTTATTCTGGAACAAACTTCCAGAAAACTGCAAACCCCTGAAATACTGAGTTCCTTTAAATTAAGACTGAAAAGCCAAAAGTTGATTTAGAGAACATTTGATGTTTGTTGATTTTAACATTTGACAGAATGGAATGTCTGATGTGTTGGCTATGATGCATTTGATTTGGTTTTGTTTTCATGATTTTAAGCAGTTTGAACTACCATGTTGCTGAAATGTACTATGTAAATAAACTAAATAGATTGACTTTATTAGTGGCTTGCAATGTTTCAACTTTCAGAAAAACTGCATTTTGAGTCACCATTAGCCAAACCCATAGAACTCCTAACAGATTCCTTGAAATATATCATTTGTGTTGATTTGATGAGTTTAAATTTTATTACTATAATCATCTGATCATAGAGACTGGCCTTTAATAGCCTACAGATCAATCTGGACACAAGACTTCCTGGCCATCAGTCGACTCCGACGCAGACTGAGTCTGTAGATTCTTACCCTGCTCTCCCTGCCTGCCCACCCATCCCACCCAAACAGCCCCCAGCCTTCCAGCTCGCCATGAATTACCTGTTGCGTCATGGGGAAGAGCAGCATCAGGGCACAGGATGGCTTCGGGACGGCGGTTAGTTGCTCACCCTCCAGACCCAAAATATCCACGAAACGCCAGCGTCCACTCACACCGAGCTTGCTCATAATCTGAAACACGTAAAAGTCGTTCGTTAAGAGCGACCAGCTTCACACCTGGAAGTAAATGAGGGCGACATGTCGACAGAGACGACTGGAGGATGCTAGGTCGGAGATTCAGACCACACCCTGCAGCCCAGACAGGAAGGATGCTGTCGCCCTTCGATATCTCACACACACACACACACATATACTCACGCTTCTACCGCTCGTTGCTTACAAGAATTTATTAAATACGCCACAATAATAAGTCAACTTTATATTCCTCTATCAGAAACCTGTCTGTACTCTGTTTTCAGCGCAACAGCCCCGACATAAGAGTTGCTGTGAAACTTACCTGACGGTTGGATTTAACGGTTACCAACTGTCGCCATTATTGATTCTAACGTTTAATACCAACCTTGTTCAGCATCTAAAATAAAATTAAAACAAAATATTAAAATTCGCAGTTCTTGTTGCAGAACAGTTAAACTACTAAAGGAGTAGCCGTTTTCCCTACCTCGGGGTTGATTTCCATCGCAGTCCACTCCATGTTCAGAAGGCTTGGCAGTGACTCAGCAGATAAACCGTTAGCCTGGAGAACTTCCTCTGATTTCAGACCAGTCAGCGGGACCAAGAGGCGCACCCGACTTTTATAGCCCGGAATAAACCATTCTCCAGCAGACGTAGGGGGGACTTTCGGAAAGAATAACCGTTGGTGTGCGCATTTATAATTAAAATACAGTTAAATGCAAATAGGTAGCTTTTTTTTTTTTTTTTTTTTTTTTTTTTTTACTATTTTTCTAAACAAAATAACATACAAAAACCAACCTTCACTGTTGTGGGAAATAATTAGATGAAAGATAGATGCCACCTCTTTCTCCCCTCGGAACACAGTGGTTGAATCTATTTC
>CAEGAE010070417.1:0-23906 GCA_903067095.1 Girardinus metallicus | reverse complement strand
AGTAAGCTAACGCCGGAGTAAGCTAACGCCGGAGTAAGCTAACGCCGGAGCTACAGACCTAAGTGAACTTCCGAGCCCTTGAGAAGGGAGCGGGAGAGAACGGCTGGCCCAAATTAGCGTTCATAAATTGGATTATCTTTGAGCTAAACGCCGCTCACATAGCTCCAGTATCCAACTTGAAGCTGACGTCACTGTGGTATCAACGCATGCGCAATCTGATCTCCAAATTATGTCCCGCCTCTTCAGTGACATCACTCTCACACATACAAAAGGTGAGTCTATATTTTATTAGTTTATATGTGCAATCTTAGTCTTTTATGTATGCATGTGAGAAAAAAATTGTATGCAGGTGTTATATTATAGTAGTGTGTATGCGCAATTTTAATATTTTGTGTGTGTTCATTTTTAGTAGTGTGTGAGAGACAAAACATAGATTTTGTCCTAAACGGCCCCTCATAGATGAGCACGAAGGTGCCGTAAATATCCCGTATTGCTCCTCCCTCATTCTTACATTGGTCCCATGTCTATTTCCTCCCCTCTTCCCCCATCTTACGTCCGTTGTTCGCCTGCCCCCCCACCACCTCAAGCCCCCCACTCCAGACGACATTTCCCATATTGTCAAACAGTTCTGGGACAAGGTGAGAGTTCACCTATTTAACTGGCTGAAGATGAAAACATAAACTAAAAGCTGGATTATAGACAGTTTTTATAAGCGTATTTGTGAGCCTGCCTCTTTATTATTAAATTCAATATAATTTCAGATTTTTGTATAACTTTTCTTCAGGCTAACTTAGAAAATGAGCTATTATTGTTACAGATTAATTTTCTAAACTACAAAAAAGTAACTAGTAGAGAAGCTCAGATATGAAAAATTGGACTGATATTGATATCCGATAGTAAAACCGGTGTTATGCCACATTTACCAATATTTTATTTTATACATTTTTTATGCGATTACTCGATTAATCGTAAGAATAATTGATAGATTACTCAATCACTAAAATATTCGTTTACAACAGCCCTTAATAGAACAGTTTTCTGGCTCCTTAATGACTTCAAGTTGAAAGCTTCAGCCAGCAGTGATGAAGACTTCTGGAGCATCAAGGTCATCTCCTCCTGAGAAGAACGCTAGAGAACTGTGTTGCCACCAGTGCAGAGGTTGCTACACGTTGGCAGCAAATAAGTCATTCATGTCTAAGAAAAGAAAATATGACAAACTTGAAGGAAGAAAAAGGATGGACAGCAGAAGAGTAGTCCGAACATATTTTATCTGATAAATCCTCATTTGACTGGAAAATTATTTGTCTGTTAGAAAAAACAATGACTCAATCAATTTGTTGGGTTGTTTGTCTTTAAAAAATAAAAATCACTCTGTCAGTGGGAATTATAGAAGTTATGAAGAACCGGGATCAATGCTGGCATTTGATGTTTAAAATATTCTATCTGTTCTTAAATATACCGCAGAAACATGTTATGACACAAAGGGAAACCTTTAAGGAATAATATTAACACTAAGAAGCGTGCAGGACAGCACAAAATGCAAAGAAAGCCTTCCATTTCCGTAGCTGGACACTCTCCACCTCGGTGGTCCTGATGGAGAGGGATGAAGGAGTGGGAGGGACGGACGGCAGATGTCCGCCCTCATTTCTCACAAAGGCTGGTGAGCGAGGGGAAACGACGAAGGGGTGGGAGGGAGAAGGAGAGGATTAAATAAACAAGAGAAAAACGACAGCCGCTAATGAGTCATGGAGAAGCTGGTCCGCTAATCATTAAAATCCAATAGACCTGTTGGCCCACACCGTGGACAGGACAGCATGTGTGCAGGGAGGGGGGAGGGATGCAGGTTTCAGGGCTCCATATGTCCATGTGTTTTTTTTTTTTTTTGTTTCTTTTTTTTTTGAGGGAAAGAGCAGATGATGGGAGACAGTGGGCAGTGCTGATTGAACAGTGTGCGTGCATCCATCATCCAGCCAGCATGTGCACATCCTCCTGCTCCTTTTGCAGTATCCGTGTGTGTCTGTGAGCGTGTGCACGCTCAGTCAAGTGGAATGGGAGGTGCTGCTGGGTATACAAAAGGGGGCCTGCAGAGGTAGCAAGCAGACTCAGCCGGAGTTTCCCCCGATTAACCCTTTACATGAACGGTCCTGGAGGAGAAACTGTAGAACAGAGTTGAAAAATGCAGCTAAGGGTCGGCAAATTTAAAGAAGCGTGCAAGAAAGCAAAAGTTTCATATGATCATTGGTCTAGGTAAATAGAATAATATGCAAAGCTTAAAGAAAAAAATTTTACATTCATTTACACACGTCCCCAGAGATTTTGGCCACAGCAAGAACAAAATGCTGCATTTATGCGTGTCATAATTTTATTGAAAAGGAAGGTTAAAAGGTCATCGAGTTGCTTTCTTTAAGTCCCCACTAATCCCTAGATAATCCACGTCACAGATGAGATTGAACCATTTGTTAGTGTAATTATCCATGGAAGAGCAACAGTTTGCGTGCCAGATGCAGGTCATATACAGTGTACACTTGATGATAACGTTTAAAAAAAAAAAAAAAGAGAAAAGTGTTTTAGGAGACAAAGCAAAGCATCGTAGGCTTGAAATTTGACCCACAACTGGAGAACCTGCTGGGTTCTCCAGTTGTGGAGAAATCTGCTCCAGAGGCGAGCAGATTTCTGGATGTTCTTGCCTCTTTCTTGTAAACAGACATATGAACATATGTGATTTATTTTGGAAGAGGGGCGTTCATATTTTATTAGCAGCAGCTGGGCCATAGTCACCGATACACTGAAGACTACATCACTTGGATTTTAACTTGGCTGAAATTTGATCCCGTATAACTCTTGCACGAAGACCAATCTCTGATCTAATCTCTCCAGTTTCGTAGGGTTGTTTTTTGTTACATTACAGCCATAAACGTCAATGTTTTTGTTTGAATTTTATTTGACAGGTGATGACCAGCACCAAACCAGCATAAATGTTTTACCAGAGAAAATCTGAAAAATTTTCCTTGCATTTGTATTAAGCCTCAGCACTCAGATACCCCTAAATGACATTTCTTTAATACTCATCTCACCTTAGTCTGCTAATCATGTTATAGTCATGTTTTTGCACAACTACATTTTGCTGGATCTAGTATTTCTCAGTATTTAGCTCCACTCGTCAGCCCATCTGCTCTAATCAGTTTTTGTCCTTGTGAGAGCATTACCTCAGCATGATGCTGCCACCACCACGTTTCACAATGGGGAAATGTCTGTGGTTGTAGCGTGACAAAATGTGAATCATTTTGCAGGATAGGGTAGTTCTACTGTTTTGGCAGAAGAGACTAATCAAGTTGAGACGGATCAATTTCTAAAGGTGATGTGGTTGATGGTGTAAAAAAATAACAACAAACGAAACAAAAACCGTATCCTGATAAGTGGGCAAAGTTTAGGTTTATATTTAAGCACAATGTGGGATCCCAGGTGCTGATCTGAACTAAAGTAAATTGTGACTGTTAATCTGGCAGATTGTTGTGACAAACCAGCAACTTCTTATTTCACAGCCGCACATCACATCTGGGTGAAATCCACATAGAAACGTACAAGAGCGTATTTTGAAACCAAACCCTGGCAGGGAGCCTAATTTCTGTTTCCACATTCACGTTTAGGTGGTCTGCTCTCCCAGTTGTGGCACTGACACAGCATAGATCAGGGTTGGCATGAGATGAGGATGAGGGCAAGTGGACGGCAGCTCTCTGTCCCACATCACAACAGCAGGAGTCTTGTGTTTCCATTCTTTCCCGAGGTCCTTGGAAGCTGCCTCCCCAAACTTCAGACAATTTGATGATTGTGTGGTCCCTCCGCCCCCACTGTGTGTCTTTCTTTTTCTTTTTTCTGAGAATGGCGAAGCTGCGTGGACATGGAGGGCAGAGGGAGACAGGATATTGCATAAGCCTTGAGTGTTTAGTTTTAGTCAGACAGCTGGATTTGCATCCTGATTCACCCTTTTGTCGTGCTAAGATATCACATTTCACGACTGAAATCTTCTGTATTCAGTAGTGTTCTGTGGTTCACTCTATGTTAAGTTCACTTTGTATGTATAAATAACATTTTCAGAAAGCTGTTCATGCTGCTGAACATGTCGGTTCTCCACAGAAAATGCTGCTAAAGAAGAACTGTGGAGGGAAAACGCGGACAATGAAGATTCGGGTGAGTTTCTTGTAACAATGTTTTCATAAACTAGGCATTTTAAGCTAAATTACTTGTTAAAATCACTTAGAATTTCAATTTTAAGAAACTTATCTTCTTTATAAATAAAATTGTAGAAACAGACATGGGATCCATGCAAGGTGTTTGGCAGGAGGTTCACGAAAAGTAGCACACTTTCCTGGTGAAGTAGTGATTTACACAGTTCTGCTGTCATTTTGAGTCAGTGGTGGTGTTAAAAAAAAGTGATTGCTTGTGAAAATTGTATATTTACAAGGTTGCATTGACATTTTGCAAAAGTTTAATATTGCTCTCAAGAGGGCTTGGAGCTCTGAATAATCAATTTTCTATGGGATTTGTTCCTAAATGTTTCAACATACTCTAAATCCCAGCTCCGTTTTTCATAGCAGCTTGAACAGAGACTAGTGCAGTGCTGCCTCTCCCCCACCTGTTGCTGCTCACTACCAGAGAGCTGCTTGAAGGATGCACCTCCATTTTTCCGTCTCTCACCAAAAAATGACAAACATTGCGATTTGGAATTTTTTCTTCCCACCAAAAAACTGAAAGTCATTTTGTGGAAACTAAAAGAGTGAAACCAAGCAGCTTGTCTGTCAAGGGACGACGTGCAGGCCATCAGCCTGAGCAGATAGCCCGACTAAATAATCAACTTATTTTTGATCCAGTAAAAGAATCCTATAAAAAGCAGCCCAAAATATCTTTTTATTAACAGAACTATAATTGTTACAATATTTAATTTGTGACTCATTTAGCAGGAGGTAAATGTGCTTTTACACATAACACAACCAGCTTATCAAGTTATTGTTTCCTCCACTATACACTGATAATGCAGCTTTCTTTTTTTTTCTCTCTACAAGAAAACATGCGCTATGCTCTTTTTCCATCTTTCTTTAATTTTTGAAAGTAAATGAATTGGATTTAGGTGAATGTAAACCCAGGCGCAGGTTGCACAGGAAGGACTCTTTGTCAAGCAGGATGCAGAGGACGGTGGTTCTCATTACAGATAAGGTTGCGCCGTTGCCCTGTGAACAGCCGAGCCGATCCTGTGGTCGGCTCCTTGATCTCCATCCAACTCCACACTGGGACGGCATCTGGCCTTGACGTTCGTTCCCATGCCCTCCTAGTTGCAGAAAATCTAATGGCACCATCAGCTCCACACCGCAGCGATGCTTTCAAGCTTCCTTCGTCAGGTTTATCACACCCAGCGACCTTTATTGCCCCCAGCTTAGTTGCTTTAAGAGGGCGCTGAAAGCTTTGCAAAGTGTCCTGATGGATCTGAAGAACATCTACTAAACTGTGTAAATTTTTTTGTTGTTGTTGTTGTTGTCGATTGAGGGGAAGCTCTACTGGAACAAGCCTCGGCTTCTTGGCGCGGAGCAGCCCACTCCAGAAGGACGCGCAGTGTGCTGAGAGAAGTGACGTTATTATCACGTTGTGTGGGATAGTGTCAGTGGAGCCTTATCACACTCTTGTTTATGTATACACACCGACTGTGGCTGCAGCTCGTGTGCTTCATGCACACCAGCTTTGTGTGTGGAGATGGAAAGCGAGGATGATCTTTGAGTGAGTGGCGGTGAGAGGTAGAGGAGGAGGCAGAGGAGGTGGAGTGCGTGCGGTTCCCTTGTGGTGTTTTTCCAGGGATGGAGTCATTTTCCATTTATAGCCTGGGCCGGCTGCAATCTGTTTAGCTCCACTGAAACACAAGTATTACTCATTATCCTTCATTCTCTCTCACTGGTTGTGTTGTCCATGTCGGTGACGTCTGCAGGCACTGGGTTCTTTCCAGCCTTTAGATTTTTCTTTTTTTTTTTTCTTGTAGCTGCACACAGCAAGTCTTTGAGCTGCTTGGAAACAGTTTCTTTTGTGCGCGCCACTCATCTGTTTCCCCGCCTTTTATCTGCAAACGCTCGATTTCCTGGCTGCAGACCAGAAGAGACACTGGATCTGATGGGGCCCTACGTTTCAAGCAACTCAAGCATGAGAGTAGTCGCAGGGGTCAGGGAGGTCGGCAGTGGTGTGTATGAAGAGGAGGGGTCAGTTGGAAAGCAGATTTGGCTGCTTCTGACTGTTTTTTGTGTGAACGGGACACCATGTTGGAAGCAGAATTGATGGCGACTGGAGTCAGCCGCCATGGGAAGTTTTTAGCTGGCAGAGCGACGACTGATGGAAGTGAAGGAAATGCTGCAGATATGGTTGCAGTGGATAAAAGAACATGTTGCACAGCATTACTTCAGTTTGGGCTGAGATTAATTACAAGAGTGTGATGCAGGTCTTATCAAAAATATATAGTTTGTTGTAATAAAAACAAAAAAAAACTTTTCCACCTACAGGAGAAGTGCCACATTACACACAGACATACTTTAATGGGACCCTATGTCCAAACAAAGTAACAAATACTTTTGAAGAGTGAGGAAAATGATATAACACATTCTGAGTTATTTCAGATTTTATTGAGAAGTAAAAATCTGAAAAGTGTGGCATGCTTTTGTTCCTTAAAACCCTTTGAATCAATACTTGGTAGAATCACATTTTCCTGCAATTACAATTGCAAATCTTTTGAGATGGATTGCTATCAGCTTTCTACATCGACAACCTTGGTTTCGCTAACCGAATATTTTCCATTTTTTGACCGTTTCTTTTTTTTCATTTAACAATAACTGAATAGTTTGAAGACCATCCCTCATTTTACAATTCACACTCCTGACAACATGCTGTAGAAACGCAGTTGTTTTCAACCCGCAGAATACATGTAACTACATCAATCTAAAAGCTTCCCATGAGAGCATCAGAGCATCATGTCAGACCATGATCCACTGTAGCAGCGGCTCTCATGATCTGGGAGCTGACACCGCATTGAAGGGTCATGGAGATTATGGAGCGAGTCTGTGATCCCTGCAGGTCACACACCGGTGCAGCTGAATCACTGATGCAGAAGGAGCGTCCTATCTTAAATTTACATACATGAGTACTTGCGCAAGCACTGTTTGACCTGAAGATTTTATAGCTACTTCGTTCAACTACAGAGTGAGTAAGGCAAAGAGAGCAGTATTAATATCTAAAACCAGATAAGGATCACATCCTGGAAGCCATTTTATAATCAGAGTAAGTTTATATTTAGAGCGAGAGGTTAACTCTCAGAATAGTCAGGCTGCTAGGAGTCAAAGTAATAGCACTGTTTCCTCTTACGGTATTTAACCATGAGCACAGCAGGGAAATATTCAGGGAGCTTCCTGAAGTTAGAATGTCAGTCCTCTCTTCTCAATCTTGCAAAGACGGCAAACAAGCATTTTTTTCACACTCTTATAATTTCTACGGATGCATTTTTATTTTTACAACTTTGGTTAATTATGATTTCTCTTTATGAACAATAAACATTTGTATCACTGTGACCGACTGCATTTAAATGATTTCTTGTCTTTCTGTCATTTGTTATTTAATTTGGAAGCAGAGTTCACATTTCAAGCTAGCATTACCGTCTTTTGGTAGCAAGGCTAGCATTTTGAAAACTACAGTCTCCATGTGTAAAGTCTCGTAAATGTTGAATCCTTCACTTAAATCTGAAATCTCTAAAATGTGAACACCTGAACCGATAGTAAAATAGTTCAGTTTAAAGGGTCTTCACTCTGTTACAGCCTGCACGCCGAAGAGTGTTGCGGAGTAAACATACCCGTGTGGTATGTTTAGTGATCTGGGTTTTTGGGTTTCCCTTCTACAGTTCTGATTTATGGGAATGTTCAATCAGACAATGTTTGCAGTGTGTTTAGAAGTTTTAATCAAACTTTGCCTCTGCTGAGTTTTGTCAAAATTGTTAGAACTTTCAGAAATGTCCTGATTACCTCATCGTAGGGTGGCTGACTTGCAGCCACCATATGGAGAAGATCTTTTTAGTATTTGCTTTTATGTTCTCAGTTTCCCACATCTCACTTTTTCCTTTTTTTTTCTTTTTTTTTGTACTGTTTAAATCAACGCCACGATTCAAATCTCCTCTGGTTGAGGGAATTGTTGCTGAGTTACAGCAGCTGGATCCCTGAAGCCGCTGGCTGAAGTTATAAAGCTACACCTGTGGCCTCACTACGAAGGATTTATCTGAGAGAAACCAGTCGGTCACAGCAATACATCCATCTCAGTTTTCAGTTTCTGTGAGGAATCGGCTCGCCCTGGAGAAAGTGCAGCCTCACTGCCAAATCCAACAAAGTAATTTCCTGCTGTTTCCTGTGGGGAGGAAAATGACTCTGGCTAATTTTAGAAAGGAGGGGTGGTGGTGGTGAGGGGTGATGGGGGACTCTCTGCAAGTGGGGAAAGCATTATTGTCCCTTAATCTCCTCCAAGATTGAAACAAAATCTGTAAAAGTGTTTTTCCAGAGGAATCGGAGACATTTGATGTTTATGAATGAATCATTTTTTTTCTCTTTAGAATCTTACCGGCAGTCGTCCTCCGCCCAGGTACACCTACGACCCCGCCATCTTCGCCTTCCGCTCCCTGAGCACAGCGCCCCCCTGTAGATCCTTGACTCCGTCCGAGGACCCTCCTTGCTCCTAAGCAGATGTCGTCACCACCTCCACCAGACTCCGACCCGCGCCGCTTCACCATTTTCTTCTTTTTCTTTCTAAACTCTGTGGCACGTGAAGGACTGAGCTTTGGAAAGGTGTTCATCTAAAGGTGGAACTTTTGCACTCTCAGGTAATCCCTCCCTGCCCCTTTGATCTCTGCTGGAGCCAGGACACTACTCTGCAGAAATCACTTTGTATAGTTGTAATTCAGGATCACTCATTACACAAACACGGACCAAGAAGGGGTTAACCTTGCTGAAGACTGTTTGGATCTCACACAGAAGGGAATGATGCATGTTAGACAATCAAGTGGTTCCAGGGTTTCTTCCTATCTAAACAAAAAAAGACTCCTCTATCCTGTTAACGTTAAACTGAGATGGCGGTCGCATTTATCTGTCTGAAACTACTTCTCTGGATGTGTTGCTGCAAACACCGTACTGTAAGGTCGCGCTATAACAAACATGTATGACTGTAGCTGAATAGTCGACTCTCGATGACGACTCGTCACTCGTCAGAGTTCCTCGTATTCTCTTTTCTTGCATGAATCCCAGAACTCTGCAGAAACTGAGATCTGGGGAAACATTTATGACTGTAGGGTTGCTGCACATTTGGCTAATCTGTTGTTCTGGATAGCCTACTCGTAGTGTGCCATTTCAGTTTTATTTTTTATTTCCAGTAATGTACCTCGGTCACATTCTAGGTAGAAGAGGACCACTGGTCTGTCTAAAGATTACTTAATGCCTTGAAATGACATTCCTGCTATATTAAGGTCTGAGGTACTTCCCATGACCTGAAACGAGCTCAAACGCATCACCGCGGTAACTAAGACTTTGTCGAAATGAATGTAACATTGTGACATGTTTTCGCCCATTGTCACACTAAAACACAATTCAATAAATGCTCTGTGGCCTCTTCTTTATGAGGTGATGTCATTTTATTTCATAATGTGTTTAAAGCAGTACAACACCATTTATCTCTTCTGCTAAATGGAAAAAGGGTGGAGGTGTGTTGCAGAAAATGAACACGGGACATCACCCTGAACATACCAGCCCTATTATGAAACGTGGTGGTGGCAGAATCATGCCACGAGTATGCCGTCTTCAGCAGAGACACTATAGCTGGTCAGAGTCTATAGTAGGGCTTTATGGCTGTTAATAGTTTTGGCTAAAATGAAAAATTGAATGTTTTGAAATATAAATATTACAAAAAAAATGCAAATTTAAGCACATTTTTGCTTTTTTGTGGAAAAACGTCATCAAATTTTAACGAGAGTAACCCTAAAATTACCAGTAACACATTTTTTAGATGTTTTCTTACATTTTCCACAAATAGGAAAAAATGTGTACACCATCTTTGTGCAGAAGTTGTTTTCTTTACTTTGTATTCAGAGAATTACATACTGGTGGGTCATATAAAAATTAATTTCCTATAGAAGATGTGTATTAAAAATTTGAAGTTGTTTTTTTTTTTTTTTTTTGTCAAAAGATCATTTATGGTTCTGAAGTTATCTTTAGCTGGACCGAGGGGAAAAATGGCTCTTTGGATTGTAAAGGTTGCAGACTCCTGATTTATAGGAACACTTCTAGATCTTCATACAGGGCAGTGCTTGAAGAAAACCCAATTAGAAGCTGCAAAGACTTGAGATTGAAGCTTCACTTTCTAACCCTAAACATACAGTCAGAACTAGAATGGAAAAGTTAAGATCAAAGCATATTTATGTGATAGAATCTGTGGCATGACTTGAACACTCCTGTTAAGACGCTTTCTACTCGATCTGACTGAGCTTCAGCTATTTTGTAAAGAATGTGCGAAAGCTTTAATGTCCACATGTGGAAAATCTAAGACGTGCAGCTGCAATTGAGGAGTAATCCATCCGTCGTCTACACCTGCTTGCAAGGTCGCTGGGGGCAACCGGTTATCTCCAGCGGTCATTGGGTGAGAGGTACATCCTGGAGAGGTCACACAGGTTACACAATCATGCACACACTCGTACCGAAGGGCAATTTAAAGAACCCAATTAACCTTAGTCATGTTTTTGGAGTCTGGAGGAAAGCCAGAGTACCCAGAGATGCAAACGCCTATAAGAAAAGTTCCAGGCTGCAATTCAAACCCATAACTGTTCAACTGGTTCACCTTGTAGTCCCTCCATGCCCCAATGTAGGCATGTAAGAAAGGATGAGTGGATGGAATGATAGATGGAGGGGAAAACTGATTAGTTGGATGAGACGAAAGAAGAGAATGGACTGATTAAAGAATATATAAATGCATAGAAAAAAACTGATAAAATAGATGGATGAATACCAAAAATGTTGAGGGGATAAAACTATATGAATGAATGATAAAGAATCAACAGATGGACAAGCTGATGATTAGTTAGCTGAGAAAGTACTAGATTAACATATAGAGGAATAGATTGAATGAGTGGAGGGATAAACAGATCCATTAAACTTTTAGACAGGAAAGAGAAAACCCAATATTTCTCAACATTCAAAGACTATCTAGTTCTGAGAGATAATTAAATTATATTCCATACTGCAGAGGAATAATGCATATGAAACAAATAGTCTTTGATTCTCCAGAAGCACATTTTAATATGAAATATCCCTTTACTAACACCTGGTGGTTAAACAGAAGATTGCAACCAACTAAAATAAAAGTTTAATTTATGCAAAACAAAAACAGAACTGCTCAAAAATGTCCTTGACTGTCTTGCACTACGGCTTATTTGAGCAGATTTTTTTTTCCCACCAGCCGACATAATCAAAAGCTTTTACTCTTTGTAGTTATGTACTACTTTATCATTTTACAAAACAGAGTTTCCACTTATTATTGTTGTGTTTAAAAGACAGTAGCAGAGAGGGTGGGCTGAAGTTTAAAAAAAACAACACTGAGTGAGATTTCACAGAGAAAGGAATCACCGAGCTTTCACAGAGACAATCTTGTTAAAAAGAGAACTTCGAGAGGGTTGGGTTTGGACTGTGTGTGTGTGGGTACCCTCATGGAAACACACACTCCACTTAGCTTGAGTCATTATCAGCTTACGTTTCATCTAGTACACCATCCAAGTGTCCAGATGGTCAGAAAAGCTGCTGCTATGCTCTCCCTCTCTTCCTGATACACACACACACACTCCCTCCCTTTGCAGGGGAGAAATGGTTAAAGGTTACGCCAGCGATCGACTGAAGCCGAACGGGAGCCGGGCGCAGACCGGGTGTCAGGTTGGTTCGTCTGCAGGAAGAGCAGCTAAAGTATAAAAAAGCTGGATGATTCTGCTTTGTCTCCGCTGGTCCAAATAAAAAGTGATAAATTCAACCACTTCCATTCCAGCACCGAGGCTGACGATGAGCCGCTTCCTGCTCGTTGCCGTCTGTGTTGGTCCTCCTCAGTAGCCGTACTTGTCGTTGAGGTGAGTTCGACCGTCTCCTGTCTGACCTGTGAGAAAAGAGGAGGCTGTGAATCACTTCCTCATCCAATCAGATGTGTCTCGGAATAAAAGCTCCCGCCTGGCAGCTGTTTCAACACTTCTTTTACTCATGGTTAGCTTAATGCTTGAGAAACTCTGATGTGCATTCCTCGGCGGCACAAATAAACCATAAAGGCCTGTTTATGACATGTAGTCCACGTATTTCTTCCTCACCAGCCTCAGAAGAGATTTAAAGGAAAGTTTTAGAGAAATGTTTAAAGATGTGAGGAAACAACTTTTCCACAGTGCCCCCTGATGAGCTGGGTGGGTGATTTAAGGTCAGCTGACCGGCCGGTTGTTTACCTGCAGGCGGTAGCCACACAGAGTAATCAGGGTCATCCTGTGGATACTGTCCTGACAGCTGCACCGGAGGCTGTGGAGACACATCAAGGACTAGAGTCAGTTCATACTGAGCGCCCAGCTAACACATTGGAGGTGTGAGGGGCCTACCCTGCTGGGGCCCATCACTCTCTTCTTCCTGGGACTGGGCCCTGCTGCTGCGGTTGCTGGCTCTGCTTCGCCCCCTGCCTTCGACTCTGTGAACAACACAAGTGAGATTGTAGCGTTAAGGTTGCCTCCAGCTTTACAGACAAGAAACAAATTCACACAATGATGAACTCTGAGCAGCTGCAGGTTATTATACAAGTTTCCCCTTTAGTGCTCAGTAATGTTCTGTAAAATTAAGGTTAAAAAAGGCTGAAGGCTCGGTTTAGTCTGAATCAGTTTCTAAGAGTTAAGTCATCCTGGCTCCCTGGGAACCAACAAAGCAGTAGCTCCTAATGCAGGATGGGAGACTGACAGACTCACCTGGGCTCATGGTGGCTGACGGCTTCCTAGGAACCTGCAGCTCTGCTTTACCGCTTTTCTTCAGCTTTTGCTCTGAATATGATACAAACGTAAAATGATCAGATGACAGGACGATAAAAAAAGAAAAAAAAAACAGAAGGGAGGAGGGAAGGAAAGACAAATTTCATACAGAGGGATAGACAACAAAGTCTGGAAATACAAATATTTTTCCATGTCTATTTTGCTCAGACATGGAAAACACCTAAATAAAATTTGATACTGAACTCGGTTCATCACCGGCTCACCATCTATATTTTGGGTTTTAAATTCCTCTCTTACAACATTTTTATTCTGATGTCCAAAAAGTGTTTGAAAAACATAGAAATTACCTTTGAGGAAAATCAGAAGTAGTGAAAGAAAAAGGTAGGAGGAACCATATGCATTTTTATGAGAAGGTTGGTAAATAATGCTGCCACCTACTGGCATGAATAGGTCACAACCAGTTTGAAAAGCAGGACCAGACAGCTGTTTTTACCTTTGACCTCTGAGTCTTTCAGCTGACTCAGAGGAATGCTGGATTCTTCACAGTCAGATTTAGTTTGGGCGGCGCTGCATTCATCTCCATCATCTTTACTCCTATCTGCCGCTTCCTCCTCTTTTTCTTCTTCTTTCACCTCCTCTTCCTCCTCCTCTTCTTCCCCTGCGGGTGGAAGCTCTTTCATGTTGAAGAGCTCAGTGGGCAGGTTGGGCCGCTTGGGAGGCAGCTTCTACAGCAGAGAGGAGAGGCTGAGCAGCAGAAACCGGAGGACAAAGACGAGACTTATCTAAGGGATCCTGAGCGCTCACCCCTATGGTTCCTGTCTTCAGTTTGAATTTGCTTCCTCCCTTCATGGCTCCAAACAGCGGTAAGCTCTTCTTGGGTTTCTCCGCCTCAGAGCTTCCACTATAATCACAGCAACCTCAGCTTTATAAACAGATCTGAATCAAACAGTTAAGCTTTTGATGGGGAAACATCTCACCCGGGGAGCAGCGAGGGCATCTGCGCCGGCCGAGTCAGGTCCACCAGTTTCCGAAGCCGCTGTGCCTCTTTGCGCAGGTCGGCCACATGTACGTGGAGCTTCCTGCGCTCCACGCCGTCCATCGCAGCCTCGCTCCTCACCGCCGTCATGAAGGCATCCAGCGAGTCCTCCGTGGAGGAGGCCGAAGAGCCTGCAAGGGGGAAACATGAAGAAACACGACGACTTTTCAAAGCGGAAGTCTAAAAACAAATGTATAGTTGCTTTTCTGCAGGTGGAGATGACGCACCTTGTTTACCGCTACTTAGCCTTTTCTGAGCATCTGCCAGCTCCTTCTCCACGGAGGACAGCTTGGCCACCTGAGCAACAGTAAATAGCAATGTTAAATGTCTTCACATTGAATTTTAAAGAAATGACAGTAAAATGATTTTTGTCCACATTCACATTCAAAAAACAACATTTATTTTCCAGCTCATAATGGAAGAAATCCGGCAATTTGGGGCATTCGGACTTTTGTTAAACTTTTCTTTATTTTGCTTAAAAGGTTTAATTGTTCACATGGTTCTATTTATTTTTTTCTATTTATTTATTTATTTTCTTTTTTTTACACCAAGTAGAGAAAAAGCAATTTGCTAGTAAATTGTTGTTCTGAACTGGCAAGTTAAAGTTTTTACAACTCTAATCTCTAAACAATATAAAACTCGGTCAGAGCTTCATCAGTTCACTACATTTTTTGATTCATATTTTAAATGATTTTAATGTAAAATGGAAGTAAAATAAATTTTCAGTTGGTCTTTAATGAACCAATAATATAAATTTTTTCATGACTTTATCGACTCTTTACTTTCTCAAACATTTATTGCAACATTAAGAAAATACAGGGTTTCCCCCAGAATATTACAGGCCTGGCAGCCCGCCATGCTTTACGAGCCCCACCGCCAGGCTAAGTCTGTTTATGTTTTTAGGAAAATAGTAATGAATAAAAAAAAAAACCACAATTTTTTTTTTTAAGCTGGATTGCAAGAGTCTCTTTTCCTCTGAGCGTTTCACTCACAAACAGAGCTCAAACTCAAAGGTTAAACTCACAGCATCAGAGTGTAGCTATGGTAACAAAACAATTTAACTATCAATATTGTTCTTTGAACTTTTACAAAGTAAACTTGCCAGCTCCTTAAAATATTACAATTTAAAATCTTTTAATTTATGTAAGCTGAAACCGTTAAATCAAATTTAGAAGCATCGATCACCTCAATAAACAAATGTTACATTCATGTATGTGTGGTCTGTGTTAAAATATTAGCATTTATGGGTCCCTGAAGCTCTGGGGGCCTTATGGAGCTGCTGACTTAATTTGGATTAAACAAAAGTGCAAATAATTAATATTCATTTTAATTGTGTTTTTTGATTTGTTGTTTTTAAGACTAGTTGTGGGTTTACATAGCGTTTTACTGGTGATGTCTTCCCGTAACATATAATTACCCAGTAATATTTTCTACTTTTCCTGTCTACTTAACATCTTTTAATACAAAAACACGGTGGACCGCTGGTGGACCGCCTCAGCGCCCCGACCACCGGGCTTAGCAAGTTTTCTGGGGGAAACCCTGAAATATGTAACAGGAACAGAGTCAGAATGGATGGCACTTAAATAATTAAGTCCAGGCAGATATTCACTACATGGATTTTGTGTAAAGTGACACTGATAACAAAAAGAATGTGCGTGTGGTGCAGCCTGATCAATGATGAAAGCTGACATAAACAATAACTGCCTATAAGAAAATTCATTTTGTTGGCCTCTAAATATGCATCTCATTTTTTATTAATCTAATTTGGATGTGCATGATGAAAACATTTAAAAGTCACCCAAAGTAACTTGTACACCTGTTTTTTGCTCTCCGTTATTGTTCCACATTGCGTGTAAAACCATGTGTCATGTTTACCAAAGACTCATAGGTCTCGGTCCGCTCCTCGATCTTCCCGGCCTTCTTCATTCGCTGCTGCCTCTTCCTCTCCACTGAGCCGGTCCGATCCAGGAAAGTGTCGTCGTCACTGTCGTAGTAGTCCTCGTCCTCCCAGTTTTTCTTCTTTCGTTTGCGTGAGACTGAAACCAAAGGCAGCTGTAGCAGCAGACTCCAGCGGACGTTTTCCTCTGGGCTGAGCTCTCACCTGCTTCCTGCCTCAGCAGCCCTCGGGCCTCCAGCATCCGGCAGGCCTCCAGGCAGCACTGTACGGCTGCCTCCTTCTTCTTCCCCGTGTGCGTCACTTCTGCAACCAGCTGTCGGCCCAAGGCGTCGTCCACTGGCAGCCTGATGGGACGAACGTGTGTAAAGTTTAAAGGTGTTTTTAGGGAAACTCGTGACATGGGTGAGTCAGACCACTAACTTTATCCTGCAGAGCCACGTGCCATGATTTTGGTCTTCGTACTCAAACTCCAGCTCCTCGCCTGCAGGCAGAAACCCCAGGTTAGACACTCAGATGAAGCACAACAACAGAGAGACGGCAGGGTTCTGCAGAAAGTCACCCTCTCTGTCGTAGAATCCCTGCAGAGCCTTCTTTGGGTCTTTCAGGTAAGCTGCCTCCTGGTCTTCGTGGAACTCTGTAGAGAAGGGGTTTTCCTCGTTCTCGTCTTCCTCTGGAGCTGCATCCTCTTCTGCAGGATAGATTGATAGACGCAGAAGCATCAAACGACGCGAACAGGGCGTTTGACTCAAAGAAAGCACATTCACTCACCCATTCCCCACGTGCATCCAGAGTCTTCCTTTGATGCTTCACTCTGGCTCTTTTTGCCTTCGCCATTTTCCTCATCCTCCTCTCCGTCAGAGAGGTCTCCCATCATCCTCTTCTCCAGCTCTGCTCTCTGTTTGCGGGCTCGCTCCCTCAGCTCCGTCACCGTTAGCTCAGACTCCTCTTCCTCATCAGATTCCGGACCCTGTGGAGGAAAAGCGAAAGACCTCGAGTTGGGGACAATCTCGGATATTGTGCTGCTGGATAATCGACTCCTGAACGATAGACCAGAGTTTAATTTTAATTTCCTATAGAAAATTCTATAGTAAATCAACTGAAATTATGTCAGTTGTCTGACTGGGCAGGTTTCAGGTTCTTTCATAACTGAAAATGAAATCACGATAGGAAAACTGAGTACAACCCTGCTGGTTTAATTGGACTCAAGAGGGGGACAGTGGCAGTGAGGTGCTGCTGTATATTTTAAATGGACAATAATCCCAGACACAGTTCAACTAATAGTTACTACTGTTATTGAATCAAGGACAGTCCTTTGGTTATTCTCCATTTCAACATCATGAAACGGCTGAATGAAGACTTTCTGGTATCACGTTGCACATAAATTAAATGATTTTTTTTTTTTTTTTTGGTCTGGAATTATTTATCTGTAGAAGAGGACATACCTGCAGGATAAACAGCCGGGTGCTTCCTCCAAACTTCAACACGTGTCCCACCTTCAGTCTGATGTAGGTCTTCGGGGGGATCCTGTTCTTGTTGACCACCGTGCCGTGTGTGCTCCCCAGGTCGTGAACATAGAAGCCCCTCTCCTCACCCACGCAGCCCTCCTCCCCGCTGTGGCCTCGGTATTGGATCACCGCATGGTACCTGGAGATGGACGGGTGCTCCAGGGAGACGTCACACACAGGTAGCCTCCCTACCACAAAGTAGCTCCGGTGGGTCAGGGTAGCAGTGTCCACTATGGTGCCGTTTTTGAGAATTTCCAGTGCGTAGGGGGATTCTGGTGGAGGACCCCCCCAGGGGGGCTCTGTGTACGGCAGAGGGGGGAAATTCCCAGCTTTGACAGGAGCTGCCTTCGCTTTAACTTCTTGTTTCTTAGTCTTGTCGACATCTCTGTCATCGTTTCTCTCTTTTTCTCCAGCAGCAGCATTGGTGGCAGCTTCACACACATTGTTCACCTTGTCTTCTGCTACGTTGTTTATGCGTTTGATAGCAAGAGAAGGCGCCGCGAAAATAGCCGGCTTTTTAAAGGTATCCCCTATCTCTGTAGCAGATTTGGCTTCTTCTTTCTCTGTGCGCTTGTTCCCCTCTTCAGTATCTAAATGCTCCTTCTTTTCCACTTCTGACTGTGTTTCTTCCTCCATATTGTCTGTTAGCACGGAGGAAGCGTCAAGGTTTATTTGGTGCAACTGAGAAATTAATCCGGGTGTCTAATATGCAAACACAAACACTATCAACGCATAAACACAAGACAAAACATGTTATTAACTTAAATTAGATTTGTTATTTTAAAGCACTAAAAATATTATTTTAATTCTATCAAAGACTGAGTTTAAAAGGTAACGGAACTAATCGGCAAGGCCGCTTTAAAGCACGGACAAAAGAAAATGAAACACCACTGAAGTCACCATTTGATTTGTATCATATTAAAAGGCCATCCCACCAGTTGTAAGGAGTCATCAACTCTATATCAAAATTTAAAGTACTTAATTTGGACAAAGTTGTATTTTGCCGAAAATAAATACAGATTCTTTTAGAAATGCTTGTTGATCCGTGAAAACTTGGTAGGAAAACTCTCAAAAGACTATTTATTAGTTTAGATTACACTATCTTGTCATTGTACAGTAAGCAGTACAAGGAAATTAATAGTACAGCTCTTAGAGCATTTATAAACAAACACTCAAAACACATAAGACTAGTGTGACCTAGAAAAAAAATATTTATGCATTTATTCAGTACTATAAATAGAAATAACAGACCATTAAATAAAGAAATAGCGTGAATCATATGGATAAATAAAAACAAAAGAAACATTTATCATAATCTAAGTTAAATACATGATAATAATCTATAAATGGCTTTCTCACAAGTCACTGGATCATCTTTTTTCACTGCCTGACTTTAGAGATTTTTTTTTAAATGACCTTACTTTTAAAATTTGTTAAAAAAATAATGTTCTTATTTGTTTCAGAATGAAAGTCATAGATCTCTTTTTTCAAACTTTTTTTTGTCCTTCAGTCTTTCCATTTTCACCAAAAGAAGAAGTCTAAGCAAACAATAACTTGTATTTTAAATAATTTGACTTCAATGTAGATTGATTCAGGTATGAACATTCAGTGTATTGGAGTTCATGGTATTTACTGACTTTGACCATGCCGTTTTTGAGAAGTTCCGGTGCGTGGGGGATTCTGGTGTTTCAGTAATGAGGCAAAGTTAGTAAAGTCAGTAAATGGAGAAGGTCAAATACCTGGTCAAAATAGCCCTGCGACAGACTGGCGACCTGTCCAGGGTGTACCCCGCCTCTCGCCCGGAACGTTAGCTGGAGATGGGCCCTCCCGACCCCACTAGGGCTCCCGACCTCACTAAGGGACAAGGGTGTACAGAAAATGGATGGATCGATGGATGGATGGGCAAAATAGCATTGGAAATGTTCTTTATTAATACATTGCAGGCTTAAAACATAAGATGTGTTGTAACGTTTTAGACCTTGTCAAATAATCCACTTTAGATTTGACCATTGTAGTGTACACAATTTTGAAATTGAAAATTTGAAAAGTAGGTTTCCTAAAAGCTGCGGAATGGCCCTTTAACAAAGAACTTGCTAGGTAGCTTCGAATCAGATACGAACTTCAGGGTCGTTCAAAGCCGCTAGCCTAGCTGCTATCTAGCTTCCGTTCTTAACCGAAGACGATTTGGCTTTCAGTTATCCGAAGGTAACTTCTAAGCTTTATTTTATGTAATTATTATCTATATAACGAAATATGAACAAAAAGTGCCTCAATGTTAGCTTAGCTCCTTGTTGTATTATACGGATTTGTTCTGTTTTTTTTTTTTTTGTTTTTTTGCATAAAACTCCAAACGAAAATGTGATATTTTTCTTTTTATTCAACATTTCCAGATGTAAAAGGTTTCTTTAATTTAGTTTTTCGGTTCGTGTGAATTAGCGAGAGGAACTCCATATTTCGGCTTTGCTGAATGCAAAAATAATATATCATTTTGTTTGCATTTTGATATATTGTGTGACTGCCATCCGTCTCGACTTGCATCTCAAAGATCCAATCACTGACACTTTATAAAAATTTGGACTAAACTAGCTGAAAGAGTTTACTAGGTAACAGTAACATGCACATTTTGAATTAGAAATGCAGAATGTGTAGTTCGTTTAAATATTTAGCTAATTTGATTACAGAAAGCAGTTTGTCTGGAGAGTTGGTTACAGTGCCTTGCAAAAATATCCAATGCAAACTGGATACCTTTTACATTGAAATGTGAAGTACAAACTCCAGTGTAAAATTTAGAGTATTTGAATGCGAATTGTTTTAAGACAGATCAACACAAAGTAGCAAATAATGACTAAATGGAAGGATGCATGAATTTTGTGTATTTTACAAATAGAAAAAGTAAAATACTTAATTTGTTGCCTTTACGTGGCTTTTGGCAAACTGTTGTAAGCCGACTTTAAACTTCTGTTGCTTCATCTTCATGATGATGTTTCCCAGGTCTTCACAGAATACCTGCAGTTAAACTTGAACTCTTTTGTAATAAGGGGACCGTGGGTGGTAATTAGCTGCACTACATTTTAATTTGAGGTAACAGAGTAGAGGGTGCTGAATACAAATAGATACTAGACTTACAATACTTTGTGTTGGTCTGTCACATAAAATCCAAGTAAAATGTATTGAAGTTTGCGATTGCAGTGTGACAAAATGTTAAGAGGCCTAGAAGTGTTAATATTTTGACCAGGCACTACATGTCAGTTATTTTGGTCATATATATATTTTTTTCTTAATCAACCTAAAAATACTGTATCTGATAAGGAATATATTTCTTCTCCTTTCTTTCATGTATAGTCTCGGCTCAGGTCTGAATCAGTCATGATGCGTTACTGGGGTGAGATCCCTGGACCCTCCGGGGCTCCCCCCAGTCGCAGCTCCTTCGACCTGCTCCAGCGCGAGTTCCGCTCTGTGGAGATGCAGGACCCGCCCCTGCACCAACCGTCGGCCCAGCGCCCCCGGCCCACCACGATGCTGGATATCCCCTCAGAGCCGTGCAGCCTCACCATTCACACGGTGCAGCTGTGCCAGCACGCCCGCCGCCTGCGAGCTCTCCTAGCAGCGGCCCAAGGCCAGGCTCAAGGTCAGAGCTCGGCATCCTCAGAGGGCGGCAGTCGACCAGAGGAGACTGAAGCCAACCTGCCGCTACGTCCTCCCACTCCACCTGCTGTGCCTGACGATCTGCTGCCTGTAGACAGCAAAGACCCCCACCAGCCCTTTCAGCTTCGCCATAGTGACCCTGAGAGTGAATTCTACAAGTAAGTTTGAGATGTCGCCTCTTTAATATTCAACATTGTACCAATGTCAGATACGGATACCTTGCAAAAAGTATTCATACTCAAACCTTTTCAGATTTCAAACCACAAACTTCAGTGTGCTGTAGTGGGATTCTCTGTAATTGACCAACACAGAGTAGTGAATAACTTGCATGTCAAAGAAAAATATTGCGTAGTCTTCAATATTTTTAACAAATAAATCTGAAAAGTGTGGCATGCATTTGTATTAAGCTACTACTGCTGTGAGACAGGCTGAATATTCCATTGGTGGGTGAAGTGGGAGCTCATGACTCTCGATATATTATAGCCAAGAATAATTACGAACCATTTATTTTCTTTATTTATTCTGTATACTTTCACAAGACACTTTGGGACAAGACTTGTCGTTCTGTGCTGAAGAATCCCTTTGTGTTTTTCCACCCTTTCAGAGGTAAAGGTGAACCAGTCACAGAGCTGAGTTGGCCCTCCTGCAGGCAGCTCCTCTATCAGTCAGTAGCCACGGTGCTGGCTCATGCCGGCTTTGAGTCCGCCCAGGAAAGCGTCCTGGAGACCCTGACCGACCTGGTCCATGAACACTACCTGCGCCTCACCCAGCTCCTGCGAGTAGCAGTAGATCGCGAGGCCAGGCTGGGAGCCACGCCCTTCCCGGACGTGGTGGAGCAGGTGTTCCACGAGGTGGGCATTGGCAGCATGCTGGCCCTCCAACGCTTCTGGCAAGTCAGGATCAAGGACTATCACAGCTACATGCTGCAGGTGAGGTGATTTCAAGCTTATTTAGCTCTTTTTTTAAAAAAATTTGCAGCAGAAAACATAAACAACAGTTTTTGTCTTCTAGGTTACCAAAGATTTGTCAGAAGAATATGAGCGTCTGGTGAATCCAGAGAAAGCTATGGAAGATTCCAAACCTCTAAAGATCAAGGACGAGCCTCTGAGTGACATTCCCTTCCCTGTAAGTGAGGAGCTAGAGGCCGACCTGGCCTCCGGGGACCAGGCTTTACCCATGGGAGTCCTCGGGGCCCATGCAGAGAGGCTGGCAGCAGGCTTGGATGCTGACCACTCCCCTCACACTTCAGGTGAGACCACTACATCTTAAAGTTGGGTATTACTAGCATTTCTAATCACAAGACTTCCCTTAATGGAACATATATGCTAAAGATTCAACTGAAAAACAAGCATGAACACAATAACTGCAATAACCTGGCTGCATAGATGTGCACACTCTTCAACTAGTGATATGTGTTAGCAGTAACAGTTTGATTCAGTTTCAGTTTCCTTACATCAAATATACAGGATTTGATTGACCTGATGTAGAGAGTAAGTGGGACTTACACTCACTGCCAGAGTAAGATTTTCCTGATATTTCTCATTTATGTCATTTGGTTAAAATCATATTACATAAATGTTTGATACGATTTTTTGTTCAGAACAATAACTACAGTTTTAAGTTTATTTCTTCACAAGGTGGTGGCGTGGCCAACAACTCCCCTCTTTGGCCCCAAGTAAAGATTGAACCCCAGGACGGTGATGAAGGTCAGGGTGCTGGTCATCATCATCATCACCACGGCGTCCTGAGTGGAGACGTGTTCGAAGAGGGGGATCCCATGTCCACCATGAGTGAGTCTGGAGGAGCCATGGCACCTTCACCAGGAGGGGCAGCATCTGAAGGCAGCTACGCTTCGCATTCGCCCGACTCGCTGATGGGAACGTCGCCAGTCTTTAACCAGAGACCCAAGAAACGGATTAAGAAGATGTGAATATTTAAAACTCAGAGAATCTGTCTTCATGCCTGTCTTCATCGCTCTACAGTGAAGACAGGCCTCTGGCCTCTGGCCTGTCTTCACTGTAGAAGACAGGCCAGAGGCCTGGGGAATTTTGTACTTTTTTTTAGAAGTGTTTTCTAATTTCTCAGAGATAATTGTGAAATAGAATTATTGTACTTTGTTAATAAATCAAAAAGCATTTTCTTTACTATCTTGTTTGTTTTTTATTATCAGGATTGTTTAATAAACTGTACGTGAATTCTCATGGGGAACCAGAAAACTTATGCATGGTTAAAAAAATAATTACAGGGTATGTACAGAGCATCTAATTCCAGAATATTTTGCTGTACGCAGAAGTGCAGAGACTGCAAACTACCAGGGTTCTGTGGCTGCATAACAAACCTGAGTCATTAAACCTCTACTACCATACTCGACAGTTGTTTAGCCATTCAGGATGCAGGAAAGAAAATATCTCTAATAATGCAAAAAATAAGAAATGTTTAGTTATCCCCTACATTTGAAAACTATTTGATGAAATTTTCAAAGCCAACACATGAAGACCAAAGATGATTAGTAAGGCCAGTAAATGGAGAAGGGTAATAGATAAAACACTGTTGTACAAATTTTTTTTAAAGGTTTAATGAAACAATTTTTCAATGTACAGTTGATTAATGTTTTTTCAATTATTAAACAAGGAAAGTCACTATAGATTTGCACACTGATGTATTTCAGGTAATTATTATTAATTGAGATTTTTATTGCGCCATTTTTATAGCTGCTGTATATGTAATACACACACACACGCCCCACCCCCCCTGCCCCCCCCCCCCCCCCCCCCCCCC
>CAEGAE010070416.1:0-11893 GCA_903067095.1 Girardinus metallicus | reverse complement strand
TCTCTGAAATGAATTATAGTGATTCAAAGAGCCCTGACACAAAATACCATCTATAAATTTAATAGCATAACAAAAAATTTTATCTGTATGACACTTAAATCCAATTTACATAATAATTTGGAACATGGTGTAGAGATTATAGCCTGTTTACATCGAATTTCAGGTTATATGAAACATGAAATGCTTTTTACCTCATCTTTTAAAAGATGTTACTTCACCTGTTATGCTTTGTAATGCCATAGTTTGACTGACAGTTATTGTCTGTACAACAACTGTCAAACATCATGGTAGAAGATAAAACAGGGGATTGTAAAGAGTAAAATACCATTATCCAGATTGCAGGGCCTCTTCTGAAACAGATTGTGCATAATGGGAAAAACGTCTCTTGGTGCGGTCTACCTCAAGGGACTAAGTTATCAGGAAGTTTAACACAACCTGTGAAAAAAATGATCCCACATGCAAATCCACAGCGCAACCTACCTTCAAGGCAGCCTGTAAGTCTGGTGACCTTCAGTCACGGTTTGACTGACCTTCAGACATTCTTATACTAAAACTCTACTATAGACAGAACCACCTTTGCCCTCTAGTGGCTGCTATAGACATACCAGCTTTTTTGCCAGGTAAGGTATTTTTATTCCTGTGAAAGTCTTTCATATTTCTTCATCTTAAAACTTTATTTCTCTAATTATCTGTTAAAACTATCCACCAAATTTATTCATGCCATATGCTACACTTCATCTCATTAGTAATCATTAATAATCATCGGCACTCACGTGTTAAAACGCTAATGCCTTTCAACACTGTCTGGAAACCCCACCCCTCCATTTTCCTCTTTGTTTTTCTTCCCATCATCCATTCTGTAGACACACGGCAAAGACAAAGCCACCACTACAGATCCATACTTTGCTTTTTTTGGACAACAGATTAAGAAAACCAGACTGAAAATGCTTGAGCTTGTAAGACTGACACACATCAGCAGCTACAGATATCTACCAATGACCTTCCTAGGAATGCAAGCAGATCAGTGCAGCACAACACAACCTCGGGCTAGATGACTCTGCCACGCTTCTGTTTAAACTTCACTGGAGTAGAAAATAAAGAACGATGCTCCTTTAATCCTCTAGTGGTCAGGCTAGCCATCTCTGACAGACTCAGCCTTGTGCCTGGTCGTGAAAACAACCTCAGCATGCTAACAGAAAAGGAGGAGGAAGTGAGACAAAGAGAGCCGGCATGATATGAGTGAAAATGGTGTGGGATCGAGATAATTCGATGGAGAAAATGTTGTGAGCCATTTTTCATCCTTTTTAAACTGAACGGTCATCATTTGATGTGACCATCAGCTGCATTCAGCTTTCCTGATCTACCTGTCTTCACTGGGAAACTGAGGAGTATTCAGAGCAACAAGAAAACAAGTAAAAAAAGGAAAGATCTTGAGCAACGTAGCAGTTTGGAAAATTGGTTTCGATGAGGACTTGTATTCACTCCATCTATCACAATGAGCCAGGCTGACCCCGAGTCCCAGTGTTACCTGGAGGGGACTGGTTGTATAGCAGCTATACAATCGATCACTGCAGTCTACTGTGCTCTTCAAAGGAGGAAAACCCTTGCCCTTCGCCCAGTGGTTACTATTCACAATCTGACAAGTATCATGTTTGCTCAGTTTGTGCAAACCTGAAGCTTAAAGCATCACATATGAGCAAAGTATAACTGAATATCATCAATGATCAGGCTTTCAGCAGGTGGCTGATTTTGACTCCTAACTGGCCTTTATGCTATTTTCTGCCTTAGTAGTCATTTTTGACATTTTCATCTTTAAATTGAAATGCATTCCAAATTGCAGGTCATCTTGAGTTCAGACACCCAGATCTGAGTTGAACTTTCTCAGAGACAATAAAAAAATGCATTTATAACACTACCAACACTACGAATCAATATTCCTTGTGCACGTTGGAAGGCTCTTTTAGGCCCTTAAATCCTTAGATAAAAATGGTCACAATTTATCTATATAACAAGCCATTTCATAAATATGCAAGAAAACCCCCTCAAACTGAAGAGCTAAAACACTAGCGCAGGCTCCACCTACCATCTACGAAGGGGTTTGAGTTGTAGTTGAAATCCAGGCCAATGCAGCCATCAGTTGCAAGGTCATCAATGCAACCTGTCACAGTCCCTACGTTGGCAGCAACAAAATCTTGTTCTGCATTTGTACTCAGTTCCTGTTCAACTTCAATCTCATAAAACTCTACATTTTTGGGGTCATCAGGTTTAGAAGCAGTCTTCTCTTCAGTTAATGAGTCAACAATTGGTGTAGGGTAGATGTCTTCACAACTCAACCCTTTGGGGCAGAGGGGCACTGGAAGCACAATTTCTCCCAGTTCCCTCTCTTCCTTAAGGCCCTCTATTGTGACCTCTAATGGCGAGGGAGGAGAGCCAACACTTTGGTCCTTCAGAGGGTGTAATGGCGACAGGCAGAGGTGGGGCTCGGGTGCAGCTTGACGCAAATCAAGATGTGTGGCACCAGCTGCTGAAAGGGTAGGCGGTGGTGTTGGTGGTTGATCTTCTGCAACAGTCAGTGAGCGCTTCATGGAGTGCAGTGAACGGCGGGGTCCACCCGTAGATGATGTCAGTTGGGTAGATTCTGGCCCATCTCCAACTGCGTACTTATCAGGCAGCTCTAGACTTGAGGGTACAGACAAGTGGGAACACTCAGACATTGCTCGCCTCATTGCTTTCCTCTGTTGCTGAGCTCGCCCCATAAAACAGGGTTCCAACTCCTCATCTTCCTCAACCTCCTCTTCTTCACTGTTATTGTCTGACAAGCCCTCAATTAGCCTTTCGTCTCCAAGGTCAGACACTGCACCTGTCGTATTCTTTTCACCCTTCTGCAGGTGGTTATCATGCGGTTCTCCACTGATGGGATAATTAGGGGCCACCTGAGGCATGGCAAACTTTGGGCTGGATTCAGAAAATGTTTCAGGCAGGGGGTCTTTGCATAATGTAGCCCCTGGTAAAGAGATTTCAACTGAGTCTGGAGGTGCTGCACCTGTGGATGATGACAGCTCCATATGTCTGGTTGGAGATCCAGGAACTGGTGACAGGGAGATCCTGGTGCTGCCTATAGCAGAAGGTAGTCGACCTGGGGAAGCTGGGGAAGGAGACAGGGAAGAGGAGACAGGGCTGTCTGGGCTTTCCCCTGCGCTGCCCAGCGAGGTGTTACCCATAGAGGTGCTGCTTGAGATGCCCCCACCTCTGCCAGGCACCTTCAGTGCTCTATCCATGCTGCTCGTGTCTGGCTGTTCAAAGAAGCACAGTTTATCTTCATCTGTGAGTCCAGCTGACATTGGTCCACTACTCATCACCATGCCCTGTGGGGTGCCCATTTCCATGCCTGAAGGTTGCTGCCAATCCCAGCCCTGAACCGGCATTGTGGGTGGTACCTTGCACAGCTCACTGTACTCTGAGAAAGGAGAGCCCGGCTGTTGGTCGGAGAGAGAAGACATGCTGTCTCTCCTTTCTGTTCAATTTGGACCTCTTCCTATGTTCCCAAGTCTTTCTCTTTCCAAGTCTTGGATGACAAAAAGAAATCTTCACCACTTTTCTGCCTAAATCGTTTGTTGTCCTCCGTTGTTCTTTTGCGTGCGGTCACTCAGGTGTGCTCCACTTCCTGTGTCAGTGTCGCTCTCTGCTCTGAATTCAATCACACACTGATACGAACTGAACCAGTCTGCTGCTTCTCTCTCTCTTTCTCCCTCTCTGGTCCTCATGGCTTATTGCAGTCATCATGTGACCTAGTTGTGGATTTCAATTGGCCATAGTCAGTTCCTAGATTCCGCCTACTGTGGTGGAGTGAGTGAGTCCCCTCCTCTTTCTTTCCCCCACTCTGTTTTTCTGCTCTCCCATCCAGCCCTTTCTTTCTATTGCTGTGGCTCTCTGCAAAACATAAATCGTGCACACAAAACTTTGTCTTCCCCTTGGGGAACCTTGAGTGTGGGTCAAGAAGTGATAAAGTAGGGAAAACTGGAACAAACTTCAGAAATGTCTGAATCATACATTCCACAAATTTGCACCTAACTTGTATGAACACAGCTCTCACAATCAATTCAAACGCCCTATTCAGAATTTCGTCTAGCTATATACTCAACTCACACTGTGTGGGGTTCATAGTTTCTTAATTTTTCTATACTTTAATTTTCTCAATCTGACCCAAAGACAAAGTAAATGTCAAATCAAAGTTCTTCCAGGTTTTTTTGTTAATCAGAGATTAGCACACACCATGTTGCATGGGTCTTCTATGTAAGGATTTATATTTTATGTTTGGATAGCTCGGTAGACTTAGCTTTATTAGCCTTAGAGTGTCTAAATTTTGTGGGTTTATTTGCTTTGTATGGAAATTAGGAACAGTTTAGCAGAATAATAATTGAGACAATTTAAGAGTATGGCTGGAAGGACAGATAGATACTATTATGCTGTGTCTGAACAACCTTCCTTCTGTACTTATATACAGTACATATATTTAGTATGTGTTGTCTGTTACAGAGTAATCATTCTGACATGAAGCCTGGAGAACATTTCTGAGAGACAGACATGCTTGTGCACGCACAAATACAGCCATACACGCACTCTTCAGGCTGAATCAGACAAAACCGGCATGTCATAGCACTTAGTGTTTGACAGGATTTTAGCTTTACTTCCTGCAAATATTTACTCTTATGTCCATTTTGTATCTACAACTCTAAATCTGAATGTGTTTTAATGAATTCTGTTGGGATGTTTTTGATTCAGATTCTAGGGTGAAACAGTTTCTCCTTATCCAACAACAATGAAGCAAATAAATATAAGTGATTATGCTTGATTATTTTGGTTAATTTTGAGTAGTATATTTAATATCAGGGTTTTCCACCAGAAGTCTAGCAAAGCCCAGTGGTAGGTAACTAGGGTAGTTCACCAGTTGCTCCTTCTTGTTTTTGTTGTTAAAAATGTTAAAAATTGACAGGAAATTTTGGAAATAAAACATCAACACAAAAGAAAATACAGCAGTGGATTGAATAAAGCTAGTCTTTCTGTAGATTGTGTATGTATAATCAAATGCCATTATATGTATAACAAACCTAGCTTCACCCATCTTTTCAGTCACTGTTACTGGTGTATTAAAAAAAATGAGAACAACGCTTAGCCTCATGGGGTGGCAAATAAAGCCTGGTGCCCTGCCTGGCTTATAATACACCAAGGGAAACCCTGAATATATTTATATTTTTCTGCTAAGTTATGTGTACATTTTATAGCATAATCCAGATTTGACAACATTCATAATTACTTCCAGTTAAAGACATGAAACAATGGGGCCCAATTTAGCAATGAATCTGATGATAGAGGCAAGAATGAGCAAGGGATTGACATGACGGTCCAGTGCAGAACCACAGTTTCAAATAGAAGAAATCCAAAGGTCTCCTTCATCTGACACATATCAAACTTTCTTGCGCAAAGACAAGTATTTTAGTTTTTTCTATGTTAACTGAAGAAAACCATCAACAAAAAGAAGAAAATGGTATTGAAAAAAAACAGAATCAGCATGTTTTTAAAGATTTTTGGACCAATTCACTTGATTGGTCATAAAAATGCAATCAGGGAACCCTTATTTTTTAGGGTGAGAGGACTCGATATGCGAAAAAAATATCCAGTCACAGTACAACAGCGATGAGATGTCTTTTAAATTAGACAGAATCTTTACAAAAAAGAGAAGATGCAACAAAACAAAATGGACCCCAAAACACAGACTTCGGAAACACTAAATGGGGACTAGAAGAGGAGGATATTTTTTATCCTGAACCAACCACAAACTGATCAGTCAAATAGGACTTCCAAATTTGTGGCAGTCAGACTGATTGACAAGTAGGGTGTGATCTATCATCAAGAGAAACATATAACTCTTGATGGTTTCCTATCTTTATATTAAGTAACTGTCCCATTAATCCAAACTCAGAGTTTGAGAAACAGAATGCATCTCAGAGTAAAGGTCAGTGAGGTGGAAACACAAGGGTTATCTGAGGGCAGAGAGTGACAGGTTTCTGGTAGGCTGAGTTTAACATCCATTGCCACTCAAACCGGCCAGAAGTCCTGGGGCTCCTGTGGCTGTTGGATTATACTGAGGGCTAAATGTCAGCACAAAACAACAATTTATGAAAAGTCAGATGGGCACATAGGGACACAGCAGGACAAGGAGTGGGAGGCGGATAGACAAGGGCAGACAGATGGAGTCACGAGGCAAAAAATTGAGGGGGATAAGTGGCAACAATGGATGACACAAAAAACGGGAGTGAATATTTTTGTGTAGGCTCACAACACAAGATGCCATCAAAGAACCAACAAGCAAGGCTAACAGGTGTTAGCAATATCTAATGCATATTGCGTTTTCGCCCAAAATGTTAAGGAATACCAGTGGCTATGTATAAGTTTGAGCTGTTATAACAAGGTTAGACCTGATTCCACTTGAGAAAAGCTGTTGCGTTCCCGATTGCAACATTTTCACTTCACAGTATTTATGCCAAATGGCCATAAAGTTCCAATCTGACCCAAACTCCTTCCTCCATATTTCAGCAAACAGGACCTGTTCTGGGTTTATTAAAGCAACATAGCAGCTACTAGTGGCATGTATTTCTCTAAAGATCATTGGTTCTGAAACCTGGGTTGATCTTCACTGACATTAATATTCATTGATAAACACATGACAGAGCAATCCCTGCTCCACTGATGATATAACAGCAGCCAGCGAAAGATGGGACTGCGCTTCGGGGAGGTGGCATTTTCAGTACAGCACAGGCAGATCTGGTATTTTGGTGACCCACCATGAGTTTGACTTCAAGGAAGTGTGAGGAGATACACAACAGGGGTTGTGTCACCAACAATCAGGCACCAGGGAGCACGGATACAGCTCCAGGGTTTCCCTCAGTGTATCATAAGCCTGGCAGGCCACCAGGCTTTACTTGCGCCCCCACCAGGCTAAGCATTGTTTGTTTGTTTTTTATAGGTATTTTTATACACCAGTAAAGAAGGGTTAAAGAGTCTCTTAAGTGAAAAGGTTGGGAGCACAATGGTGATGTAGTATAGTCAGTATATATAGAGAGACTGAGGTCAGGTATCTTTTATTCACCATAACTCCATAACCACAGCCTATTTTAACTGGTCTACAAGCTAAAAATTTTAGCTAATAAAGTGACAAGTCACAGATGAAGGATCAAAAAAATAGGATGAAACAAAAATTAATAGTTATTTTAATTGTATTTTATACGTTTTCCTTTTTTAAGAGTCTATAGTTTAGTTAGTGATGATAATGTCTTCCAACAACAAAATTACATTGTCATATTTTCAAAATTTCTGTTAACCTTAATCATTTTTTAACTCAAAAAGGTCACTGGACAACTTTCTTAGTGCAAATTGTCTGGAAGAAAACCTGCAGCTCACACATTTACAAAAGTACTTACAAATTGTTTGTATTGATATATAAATTGTGGCCACTGGATATTGAATTCGACTGGATTTGGGCAAATTCTCAGTGTGTATGCCAGCTGGTTCTTATGGGACTAAATGGTTCCTATCTCTAGTCCAGCCATCAATCAGCTTCAAGCAGCTTCCAACTGACACCTACATGTTTGGACACCACTTAAAGGCAGCCTGTCAACACACTGGGAAGGCAAACCGTGACAGACGTAGTCATTCATCAACTCCAACTAACTGCCTGACCGTCTGACACTTTTTACTGAGACTCTTATGAGGCAGGCGGGACGGCTGCTGATGAACAGGGAGTTTGGACATACTGGCACCCATGACGTCCCACATATATCCAAATAAAGACTGATGGCTTCACCAAGCCTGAGTCAGAGACACACTCAACAGCCAGTTTTATATTAGTAGCAGATAGCTTCAGTTATCCAGGAGCTGTCCTTTGAAAGAAAACAGAAAAAAAAAAATCACTTAGTGTGCAAAGAAAATACAGAAAAGAAAGCTTATCACAGGTATAGCAGGAGAGGAAGAAGAGGATAAGACAGGCAGTCTTCAGTTGGATCTATTTATAGCTCGGCTACATCCCGTGTGCTGCCCGTCACAACAACCCCATTCTCACTAAACATCTATTGTTTCCCTCGGTAGCCCCTGTTCCTGTTAGTCGCCAAAGCAACTGCCTCCTGTTGCTATGGCAACAGGCTCTTGGTAAGTGGGGGGGCTGTTCGTGTGTTGGGGAGTCAAGCTGAGGTGGGTTGGGGGATGGAAAATGGCAACTAAAGCCAGTTGTGTCAACATGTAAGAGTATGAAGACTGTAGACGTGTTTACACCCATGTTCCCCCTGCCTGTTGCGTCAGGCGCCATGGGTGTGTTTGTGTAGAAGTTAAAACATGTTCTACAGATAATTAATTTGAGTAGGATTTTTATTCAGCTGGTGGAACCTCCATGGGTTGTAGTTATTGCTGAAGTTCCTCTGGGTCATTGGGATATAAGGTCACACCTGTCACCACAGTAATGAAACTAGAACACTTGCTAGCATCTAACCTAGTTTTTACTATCATTCATTCATCCATGGTCATGGGTTCCCGGTTGTTTTTATCCCCTTTTTCTATTGACAAGCTTTCTGCCACTTTAAAATCACTGTTTACATGACGCTCCTACAGAAACACACCAATGCTTGTTGATGTACATAATTATGGTGCTAAAAGTGGATTCTTTGCTGTTTTTGACTTCCTCCCACTGATGTTTTTGTCCTCCTCTAACACACCAACTTCTAGACAGTTCCTTAGCAGCTCCTTCTCCTTCCACAGTTTCCATTGGCCATATAATTGTACAATTTAACATTTCAAATAAATTTGCTTAATGGAAAGTACGGCAGTTTTGAAAAAACTATTTTCTTTTCAAAAAAATTTTTGCCACTAGGATGAGGTGGTTCTTCGGCCGCATAGAAATTGGTTTATTTTGAAAAACCACATTGGAAACACTTTTTCGCATCACACGAGTCACATGATCAACAACCGGATGTTCCCAGTGGTGCAAACCCCAAAGATGACTATGACAGGAAGTGGTTGGAGGATCATGGTGGTGAGTGTTTTTTAACCACTTATGTGAACAAACTCATTCACATGTGATTTTAACTGCGTTTCTTCTTTAATGTAAGCACTGCAGTGCAACATTGTGTTTTTTCAACATCAGCTGAATACTGACAAAGTTTTGCGCAGATTGGTCATGGAAATGCAGCTACTGTGTTTTGTTACCTCTGATTGTGGTCCTAATTAATCCTTATGGGCTTCTATCAAAACGATGGGCCAGTTAAAAAAACAAAACCCATATACACTACATTCACTGGGAATTCAAAATCAGAACGCAAGAGCTGTGATCTACAAATACTGTAGATGGTAGATGCAGTGGTTTGTCTCCCATATGTCACCATACCGCCTATTTCGTCGTCTCCAATATCTGTTGCTGCTCCTACAGATATGTTAGCTGATCCTTAGTCTCTATGGCAACCCCTTGCTCCTTGTTCTTTTTTACCCCACTCCATCTCATCTTTTTCCCCAAAGCCACATCATGTCTCAACCCATCACCGTCTGTAAAGAAAGTCTAGGCAGGAAAACTTAAAAACAACAACAACTTGGTGACCTTTAGTAACATTTTACATCCTTTTCATCCCCTTATTTCGTGATCTTTCAAACTTGTTCATGTAAATGCTTCACAGTGAGGAAGCTAAGTAAAAAGCACCAAAGGGACAAACTGTGATGCTGATGATGGTTTCCATAGAACCTAGGGACATTCACCAACAGTATGCATATTTAACAGTCCTACTGAAGCTTTCAGGGCTAGTTGTGCACAATGCCACCTGCTCATCTGCCTGGTCGGATCATCATTAGGGCTTCATGTCCTCTAAAGTAGCAAAGATAGTAGCTGTTTGACCTCATGCTGCCACAGACGAGCCAAGCAAATGAGGATGTTCTAAAACAAACTGTCTTCTCTAATCATAAGCTCAACAGAAGTCTGGAAAAGCTAACAATTATTGCTAGTAAAACACAAAATGGTTGCTTGCTTCTAACAAAACATTGCAATTGCCTCGTTTAAAAAAAAACAAAACAATCATGTCAAGAATATTGTGCTTTGGAGGAGGCCAACGTGAAGATTTTAGCCCAAAAAAAGCACATCAGCACAAGCCAACTGTTAACCTTACACACTTGTGTCCTGTACTGTGGATGTATTTTAGTTTTTGTTTGAGTTTCCAGACCAATAGAGAAATTCATGTTTAATGTAAAAACAGTATCTTAATCTACGTCTAGATTAAGAATCTTATCTTGATTCCAGAATTGGACCGCTCATGCTGGCAGCTGATGCTGTCATCCAATATCATTTCCGCTCCCTGTATATTGAGTTGTTCAATCATATAGTCTTCAATAAGAGGCCTCTTCAAATGTGTTGCAAGACTGACTGCTACTGGAGATCCTTCCAGCCCACAGCATCACTATCCACGTGAAGACAGTTGAATGAGCTACAACAACAGTTAATTTCCCTTCAGCATAAACACAGTATTCATAAACTGAAATAGTCAATGACACTAGGTCAAAATTATCCCAAAAACTAACCGGATCTTTTCTGTATCTTTCATTTCAACCAGACAGCCAGTGCCTCAGTTGAGAACACATGCAGGAACCCGACAATCAGAAATGTTCTGAAAGACACTTTTGCTATTTCCTCCCTATCATTTTATTGTAGCAGTAGTATGTACCTATCTGTCCATGACTGCCAGACCTTTATGCTATGAAAGCTGTCTAATCTTATTGAATCAGAAGCTGGTTCTGCCTAAACTTTCCAGCCATCTGTTTGCCTGTCAGTCATTTCTCTTGTCTCAGATCCTGGACGGTCCTCTGCCTGTTGTCGGTTTACCGTCGTTTTCTTTTCTTATTTCATTTCTTTTGACATATTCCTTTCAGCATTCTCCCATTTTCATTCTTCCTCAAATTTAAAGTTTGAAACATTATCAGAAAACCTTGTTATTTTCAAACCAATGCAGCTAACATTTAGATGAAAAAAAAGTTTCACATGATGTGAGCAGCCAATTAGCTAACTGTAATGTGAAATAGGTTAAACACATGAGGCACAACATGTCACTCGTGGCAGACTGAAACAGTGTGAGTCTAATGTAAAACTGTGCTAAGTCTGACAGAAATCCAACAAACATCAACATTACTACTTCACTGTGAAGACACCAAAGAATCAACTTGCCAGAGCACTAAAAGTTACACTATGAGACCTACTTTCTTAGCTTGCATGCTGCCTAAGCAAAGATACTGAACTGGAAAACGGGTCAACAAAGGAAAAGTTTTAGAAGGGCACCACAGAGGATGTTCACTTACATACAGCCTATAAGAATGAATGTTTTTAACATTCTGAGGATGAATTATTCAGTTATTTTGAAATGGCATAGTGTGATTTTCAGTGTGAACAGTCAGTATCTACACCGTGTTCCAAATTAATTTGCAAGTGATATTTTCTTAAATGGTCAATACAAATGATGGTCAGTATAATTTTCAAGCCATGAACTAATACAGTATAGATCAAATTTTACTGAACAAAGCACCCAATGAGAAAAGTATTTTTTTCAAAAATAAAAACCTCAAAATGTTCTGTTCCAAATTATTATGCACAGCAGATTTTCTAAACATTTTATGGATTATAAAGAACTGCAAACGGTCATTCTTTGAATGTGCAGCATTAAGTGATCACATGTACTAAAATCAAAAGCTATTTCAATGTAAAACATCTTAACAGACCGAGTCACATGTTAACATAGGACCTTTGATATCACCTGCACAATTCTTGCATCCATTGAACTTGTGAGTTTGTGGAAAGTTTCTGCTTGAATTTCTTTGC